>CAUYRH010180950.1:0-12646 GCA_963574655.1 Perodicticus potto | reverse complement strand
TAAAAAATCTCCCCCCCCCAAAAAAATGCCCTGGTCCGGATGGTCTCACACCAGAATTTTATCAAATTTTCAAAGAAGAGCTTATTCCTATACTAAAGAAATTATTCCAAAAAATTGAGGAGGAAGGAATCTTCCCCAATATGTTTTATGAAGCAGACATCACCCTAATACCAAAACCAGGTAAAGACCCAACTAAAAAGGAGAACTTTAGACCAATTTCAGTAATGGATATTGATGCAAAAATATTCTTTTTCTTTTCTTTAATTTTTTTCATAATCTCATAATCTTACCTCTTGAGAGGCAGCACGATATAACAGAAAGAGTATAAATCTTAGACTTAAACAGTTCTGAATTAACTCAAGGTTTAAATTTACTCATTAGTAGCCTAAACTTTGGCAAGAGATTTAATCTGTCTGATTCTCAGTATCATCATGTGTAAAGTATCTCGAAAGATTGCTTAAGTAACAAAATAAAACATAGCATGATGTCTGTTCCACAGTAAATGCTCAATGTATGTCAGCTCTGATTTTATTATTGTTGTTATTGTGTTATTGTTATTTAAACACACGGATCAACCTACGAAGCTAGCCTTCCAATTACTGGATCCTCAACACTTCCCTTTACATTTTTCTTAATTTCAAAATATTAGTGGGATAGAAATATTTTAGGTTTCATGAATCACTTTCTAATGCTTCAGTTTCAGCTATAGGTATGCCCATGAACCAAATAATATTCATTGTACCCATTAGGGGAAATTTAGTCCCTTCCCTCTTTCCTCCTCCCCCTGGGTTGATTTTCACCGAATTTTGCTTCCCTCTGTGCACAGGTGTTATCAGTCAGTTCACATTTAATAGACAGTACATATGAGGTTTGTTTTTCTGTTCTCGAGATGCTTCACTTAGGAGAATAGTCTCCATTTCCACTCAGATTTTTTCCAAGAGGCATGTAGATCACCATAGATGTTTTGATACAGACTGTGTTATGGTCCATTATTAACTTCAAAGTAACACAGTCTGCAGCATCCTTTCTGATTCACCCACACAAGTTTCAACTTGCTGGGTAAATCACTGCTGTAGGGAGGAATTCATTTCCTTACATCCATGTAGATATTATGTTTCTTGGGGGGGGTTTCATTTTATTATTTTATTTTTTAATTTAATTTTTGATTAAAATGATAACAGTATACATTTATGAAGGACAATGTGATGATTTGATATACAATATAGAATGCTTAAACCAAACTGATTAACATACCCATCCCTTCAATTACTTATTATTTGTGATAAGACATTTTAAATTTACTCTTAATTATTTTGAAATATACCCTTGAATTGTACACATTAGGCGAGATCTCACTAAATGCCCTCCTTTCTTACACCGATTGCCTTCCCCACTACCCTTCCCTCTCCCTCCTCACCTCACACCTTTGCTAGACTATATTTGTGTTTTACCATTCATATGAGTGTATAAATGAATAGATACTGGTTTAATGATACTATTGAGTACATTGGTTATATTCAATTTTTTTTTTCAGTTCCTAAAATACTTTATTATGAAGAATGTGTTCAAACTCCATTCAGGTGAACATAAAAGATATTAAGTCTCCATCTTTTGTACAGCTGTATAGTATTCCATGGTATATATACACCACAATATGTTAATCCATTCATGGATTGATGAGCATTTGGGTTGCTTACATGACTTGGGAATTATGAATTGGGCTACAATAAACATTCTGGTGCAAATGTCTTTGTGCTAAAATGATTTTTAAAGTCAACTTTTAGTTTTTCAAGGATTCTCCATACGTCTTTTAATAAAGGTTATATTAGTTTGGAATCCCACTAGCATTGTAGAAGTGTTCTATTCTCTCCATGTCCACACCACCATCTGCAGTTTTGGGACTTTGTGTTGTGGGCTAATCTGACTGGAGTTAAGTGATATATAAAGTGGTTTTGATCGCTATAGATTTATAGTATAGCCTGAAGCCTAGTAACATGATAACTCCTTATTTGTTTTTATTTCTGAGTAATGTATTGGCTATTCAAGGTTTTTTCTGATTCCATGTAAAATGAACTGATATTTTTTCAACATCTTTAAAGTATGACAATGGTGCTTTAATGGGAATTGCATTAAATCTGTAGACTGCTTTGGGAGTACAGAAATTTTAACAATGTTGATTCTTCCCAGTCATGAAGATGATAAGTTTTTCCATGTGTTAACATCTTCAGTTATTTATTTTCTCCAAGTTTCATAATTTTCTTTACAAAGATCTTTCACATTCTTTCTAAGGTAAATTCCCAAATACTTCATTTTCTTTGGCACTACTATAAAAGGAATAGAATCCTTGACTATATTTTCAGCTTCACTATTGGTGGTATATATAAAAGGTACTGATTTGTATATATTGATTTTGTATCCTGAGATGCTGCTGTATTCCTTGATCACTTCCTTAGGCTATACTATAAATGTATAATGATCAAAACAGAATGATTCTAGCACAAAAATAGAAAAGTATATTTATGGAACTGAATAGAGAACCAAGAGATTAACCCAGATAATTATTGTTTCAATAATCCTATCAAAAACATGCATTAGTGGAATGAATCCCTATTTAACAAATTGTGCTAAGTGAACTAGCTGGCGACCTGTAGAAGACTGAAATTGGACCCTCACCTTTCACCATTAACAAAAATTGATCTTACTGGATAAAAGATTTAAACTTAAGACATGAAACTCTAAAAATACTAGAAGAGAGTAAAGTGAAAACACTTGAAGAAATTGGCCCAGGAGAATATTTTATGAGGAGGACCCTCCCCCTCATGGCAATTGAAGCAACACCAAAAATATATTACCAGGGTCTGATCAAAATAAAAAGCTTCTGCATTGCCAACAGCACAGTAAGTAAAGCAAACAGACAACCTTCAGAATGAGAGAAGATTTTTGCAGGTTATGTTTCCAACAAAGGTATGATAACTAGAATCCACAGAGAACTCAAATTAATCAATAAGAAAAGAACAAATAACCCCATTTCTTTGTGGAAAAGAAACGTGAACAGAAGCTTCTCTGAAGAAAACAGGTGCATGGCCTACAGACATATGAAAAAATATTCATCATGCTTAATAATCAGAGAAATGCAAATCAAGACCACTCTGAGATATCACCTAACCCCAGTAAAATTAGTCCACATCACAAATTCCCCAAACTACAGATGTTGGCATAGACATAGAGAGAAGGGAATGCTTCTACACTGCTGATGGGAATGCAAGCTAATACAGTCTTTTTGGAAAGGAGTTTGGAGAACACTCAAAGCACTAAAAGTAGACCTACCATTCAATCCTGCAGTTCCTTTACTAGGTGTATACCCAGATGATCAAAATCATTTTATAACAAAGGCATTTCGCACCAGAATTTTTATTGCAGCCCAATTCATAATTTCCAAGTCATAGAAGCAGCCCAAGTGCCCATCGACTTATGAATGAATTAATAAATTGTGGCATATGTATACCATGGACTACTATGCAACCATAAAAAGGGTGGAGAATTTATATCTTTTGTGTTTACCCAGATGGAGCTGGAACAAATCCTTCTTAGTAAAGTATCTCAAGAATGGAAAATAAAATCCAGGTTTTCTCAATACTACTATGAAACCAATAAATAATAACCTACACATTCATACCAATGGTAAAACATTGCTATAGTCCAAAAAGAAGAAGGGAAGAGAAGGGAGAGGGGAGTGGGGTGTGGAGACCAGGAGGAGAGAAGGTATTTGGTGGGACCTTACCTAATGTGTATAATGCAATGATACATTTCAAAAACTATTAAGAATAAAGTATAGGGTGGCACCTGTGGCTCAGTGGGTAGGACACCAGCCCCGTATACCGAGGATGGTAGGTTCAAACCCAGCCCAGGCTGAACTGCAAAAAAAAAATAGCTGGGCATTGTGGTGGGTGCCTGTAGTCCCAGCTACTCGTGGGGCTGAGGCAAGAGAATCTCCTAAGCCCAGGAGTTGGAGGTTGCTGTGAGCTGTGTGACGCCACAGCACTCTACCAAGAGCAATAAAGTGTCTCTATAAAAATAAATAAATAAATAAATAATAAAGTATAAATGTCTTTCCACAACAAATAAGTAAAGGTAATGGTTATGTTAATCAGTTAGATGGAAGCATTCCACATTGTTTATCAAAACAGTACTTTGGACCTCGTAAATGCATTAACATACACAGTTATGATTTAATAACAAAAATCAAAAAAATAAAGTGGTTTTGATTTGCATTTCTTTGATGATTAAAGACGATGAGCATGTTTTCAAGTGTTTTTTAGCCATTTGTCTGTCATCTTCAGAGAAGTTTCTCTTCAAGTCTCCTGACCACAAACAAATGGAGTTGTTTGTTCTTTTCTTATTGATTAATTTGAGTTCTCTATAGATTCTAGTTATCAGACTTTTGTCAGACTCATAACATGCAAAAATCTTCTCCCATTCCAAATGCTGTCTGTTTGCCTTAGTTATACTACCCTTAGCTATGCATAATCTTTAAGCTTGATCAAATCCCAGTAATTTAATTTTGGTGTTGCTGCAATTGCTAGGTGGCTTTCCCCATGAAATATTTTCTCAGGCCAATATCTTCAAGCATTTTCCTTCCACTCTCTTCTTGTATTTTTATAGTTTCATGTCTTAAATTTAAATCTTGTACCCAGTGACAATCAATTTTTGTTATTGGTGAGAGGTTTGAGTCCAATTTCAGTCTTATACAAGTGGCTAACCAATTCTTCCAGCACCAATTGTTAAACAGGGATTCTTTTCCCCCAATGAATGTTATTGCTATGCTTATCAAAGAGAAGTGATATGTGGCTGGTTTCATCTCTAAATTCTCTATTCTATTCCATAGATCTACATATATATTTTTGTGCTGGTACCATGCTGTTTTGATCACTATAGACTTATAGTATAACCTAAAGTCTAATAATGTTATGCTTCAAGATTTGTTTTTATTTCTGAGAATTGTATTAGCTGTTTGGGGGTTTTGCTGATTCCATATAAAACAAAGTACTATTTTTTCAAGTTATTTAAAGTATGACATTGGTGCTTTGATGGGGATTGCATTAAATCTGTAGATTGCTTTGGGTAGTATGGACATTTTAACAGTGTTGATTCCTATAAAGATCTTTCACATCTTTGGTTGGATATATTCCCAGGTATTTCATCTTCCTTGGCACTACCATAAAAGGAATAGGGTATTTGGTTACATTTTCAGTTTTACAATTGTTGGTATATATAAAGGCTACTAATTTGTAGGTATCTATTTTGTACCCCAAGACAATGCTATATTGCTTGATCACTTCTAAGGGTTTTGTAGTTGAATTCCTGGGCTTTTCAAGATATAAGATCATGTCATCCACAAACTGCGAGAGTTTTTCTTCTGATGTCCCCACTTGCACACACTTGATCTTCTTCTCTTGCCTGATTGTGTTGACTAGGACTTCCAGTACTGTGCTGAATAGCAGTGGTGACAATGGGCATCTCTGCCTAGTTCCAGATCTCAGGGGAAATGTTTACAATTTTACTCCATTCAATATGACATTTGCTGTGGGGGGTTACTGTAGTTGGCCTCTATTAGTTTAAGAAATGTCCCATCTAAGCCTATTTTCTTAAGTGTTCTAATCATGAAACGATGCTGGATATTATCAAATGCCTTTTCTACATCAATTGAGAGAATTATATGGTCTTTTATTTTATTTTATTTATGTGGTATATTATATTTATAGATTTATGTATGTTGAACCAACCTTGTAACCCTGGGATAAAACCAAATTGATCATGGTGTATATATTTTTGATATGTCATTGAATGCTGTTATCTAGGATCTCATTAAATATTATTGCAACAATATTCATTAATGATATTGGTATAGTTTTCTTTCTTTGTTGGGTCCTTTCTTGGTTTGGGAATCAGGGTGATATTGGCTTCACAGATTGTGTTGGGGAGGAATCCTTCCTGTTCTATTTTCTGGAATAGGTTATGTAATATTAGTACTATTTCCTCTAATGTGAGAGGTCCTTAGTTCCCTGCTTACTTGCAGAGAACCCTCCCATTTGAGGTAGGGGGTCTCCTTTCCTCTTGGCAATGGGATTCATACCTGGTTTGTGTTGCCTTTCCTCCTCTTTTTTTTTGGAGTTGCAGCTTTTCTCAGCAGAGATGATGTGCACTTGTCTATCTTCATTCTTTGCTCAGGCTCTCCATCTTTGGCTTCACCAAGTCCACTTCTGTTCCATATCTCTTCCTCTGGACAGGACCCTCTGCTCAAAGTTGCTTCTAGTTGACTATCTTTCTCCCTTCTCCTAATAAACAGGATTTGATTAAACTAAAAATCTTTTTGCACAGCTAAAGAAACATACAACTGAGGAAAGAAAAATTCTACAGAATGGAAGAAAATGTTTGCCAACAAAACATCTGAAAAAGGGCTAAAAGCCAGAATTTACAGAAAACTCAAGCAAATAAGCAAGAAAAAAACAAACCTCTGTATTAAAATTGGGCAGAAGACATAAATGGAAACTCCTGAAAAGAAAAAAAAGGATAAATGGCCAATAAGCATATGAAAAATGCTCAACTTCACTAATAATTAAGGAAATGCAAATTGAAACCACAATGAGAAAACATCTTATCCAAGTTAGAATAGCATTTAACAAAAAGTCCAAAAACAATAGATATTGGCATGAATTAAGAATGAAAGGAATGCTTATACACTCTTGGTGGGACTGAAAATTAGTACAATTCTTATGCGAAACACTATGGAAATTTCTAAAAGAAAGAAATGTGGACTTACAATTGGATCCTGCAATTCCACTTTTGGGATATACCCAAAGGAAAAGAAGACTTTCCATCAAAGGACACATGCATTTGAATGTTTATTGTACCACAATTCACAATTTCAAAAATGTTAAATCAACCCAAGTACCCATCAATTCATGAATATATTAATAAAATGTGGTATATATGTACTATGGAGTACTACTCAGTTATGAAAAAGAAAATAAGAAGAATCCAAATTCAGAAAAGAGGAGGACAAACTATCACTCTTTGCTGATTATATGATCTTGTGTTTAGAAAACCAACCCCAAAGATTCCACGAACAGTCTCCTGGAATTGATAAATAAATTCAGCAAAGTATAAGGATACAAAGTCAACGTACATAGACCAGTACCATTTCTATACACAAACAACTGGCAAGCTAAGTGTCAAATAAAAGATCCAATATATGTACCATTCACAATAGCTACAAAGAAAAATAAAATACCTAGGATTATACATAACTAAGGAGGTGAAAGTTCTATATAAGGAGAAGTACAAAACTCTGAGGAAATAAATCACAGAAGATACAAACAAATGGGAAAAAAATTAATGCTTATGCAAGGCAGAACTATCATTATTATATTAATACTACCTACAGCAATTTACAGATTCAATGCAATATCTATCAAATGATCAAAGTCATGTTTAACAGATCTAGAAAAATAATTCTAGGCTTTGTTTAGAACCAAAGAGTCTGAATATCCAAAGCACTCTTGAGCAAAAAACAACAAATCTGGAGACATCAAATTACCACACCTCAAAGTATAGTACATGCCTATAGTATAGTAACCAAAACAACACAGTATTGGCACAAAAATAAAGACATAACAATGGAACAGAACAAAAAATACAGATGTAAAGCCAACTGTCTTCAACAAAGCAGGCAGTGTACACGGGGGAAAAGAAGCCCTGTTTAGTAAATGGTATTGGAAATATTGGATAGACACATATAGAAGAATGAAACAGGAACCCTATTTCTGACCACTCACAAAAATTAATTTGAGGTGGATAAAAGACTTAAATCTAAGGCATGAAGCCAGAGAATTATAGAGAAAGATAAGGGAGAACTACTCTAGATATTGGCCTAGACCCCAATGGTTCTCATACCAACAACAGAAATTAATAACCAGGATTTGCTTTTTTTGCAGGGGTTGGGTTTTTAATTTAATATTTAATTAAAATCAATTGTATACATTTATGAGGTACAATGTGATGATTTGATATGCAATGTGGAATGCTTAAATTAAACTGATTAACAAAACCATCCCCTCACTTACTTATTTTTTACTGTTTATAACATATGAATAGTAAATTTACTGTTATTTACTTTGAAATATACACTTGCATTGTGCAATTGGGTGAGATCTCACCAAATGCCTTCCTTCACCCACCAATTGCCCTCACATTTCTCTTTCCCTCTGCCTCCGCTCTGCTACCCCTTGCTATACTGTATTTGTGTTTTATCATTCATATGACTGTGTAATTGTTTTTATATTGCTTTCGTAACAGTCTTGAGTACTTTGGATACATTTTTCTCCCACTCTTGAGATACTTTACTAAGAAGAATGTGTTCCAACTCCATCCAGGTAAACATAAACGAGGTAAAGTCTCTTCCAGCACTATGTTGATTAGAAATGGTGATACTTAGCATCTTTGTCTTGTTCCTGTTCTAAGGGGGAATGCTTGCAACTTTTCTTCAATCAATATGATGTTGGCTATGAGTTTGATACATATGACTTTTATAATTCTGAGAGATGTTCTTTCTATGCCTGACATGTTGAAGGTTTTTATCAGAAAGTTGTGTTGGATTTTTTCAAAATTTTTTGGCATCTATTGAGAAGATCATGTTGTCTTTGTTTTGCTTCTGTTTATGTAGTTAAGGACATTTATTAATTTACATATCTTAAATCATCCTTGTATCCCAGGGTTGAAGCCCACTTAGCTCTGGTGGATTATTTTTGATGTGCTATTGAATTTGATTTTCTTCTATTTTACAGAGGATTTTGCATCTCTTTTCATAGGGGTATTTGTCTATAGTTGTCTTTTTCTATTGTGTCATTTCTTTCCTTTGGTATGAAGGTGATATTAGCTTTGTAGAATGAGTTGGGGAGGAATTTTTCCTCCTCAATATTATGTGAAAGAGGTCTTCTTGATAGAATTTGGCTGTGAATCCATCTGGCCCAATCCATTTTGTTGTTGATGTTGTTGTTATGAGGATTTTTATTAAAGTTCAGATCTCACTGTTCACTATTGGTCTCTTCAGGAGTACTTCTTCTTTCTGTTTGAGTCTTGAGAGGTTAAGTATTTCCAGAAACATGACCATTCCTCTACATTATCATTTTTATATGCAAAATGATAGGAATGAGAAGGGACACAAAGAAAGGGGCTTCAAGAGGGATCACAAGGACGCCTTGCTTGCAGATACAGGGAATCTAAAGGGAGTCTGGGTCCTTTTTTCCAGAACCTACTATACCTAGTTCAATTACTTGGCTAAGCTATAATGTTCTACTGAGAAATGGTTGTAAGTGAAAGCAAAAATGAATGGAAAGAGAAAATAAAACTGGAGCAGTGCTGGCAGCATGAATAGAGAGCAAAAGTAACCTTCACAAGTCTCACTGTAACGAACAGACAGTTTATTTAAAAAGAACAAAGGGAAAGTTTAGAGCAATTCCAAAGAAAGTTGGAAGGGAGTCTCTCTCATAATGAGGAGAAGGTGAGAGAGACAGAGATGCAAAGGCAGTGCAGAGGTACAAATACGTCTTTTTCTTCATTTGAAATTGGTTGCAAGGTTTGCATTGGCCTCTATGCACCTCCAGGCATTATTGCCTTTTTCTATTGGTCATTAGTTACCTAGGTTATCTCATACCAACATTCTTATGGGCCCTCCAGACTTCCGGGATCTGCAAACCAGGCTTCCATCCAATCCCGTCTGAAACCTCTTTCTCTGTGTCCCTTCTCATTCCTCTTTTGAAGAGATATAGTCTGGAAATTTTAAAGGGAAAAATGGATGACAACCCTTCTTAATTTATTTTTACCATCAGAAAGGGCTATTGGCCTACCAATCAGGGACCCTCCTCAATTTCTTTATTCTAAAGGGGTTTCAGGGATTGGAAGTTTTTAGCCAGTTGGTTAACAGGTTCCATTAGTATATGTTGGAAACTTTGCATCACTATCATTTTAACGTGGAACCATAGGAGTCTAGAACACATAAATTTAATAATGAGGTTGAACAGGTATAATTTAAACATTAAAAAAAGAAAAAAATATAATTATAGACTTAATGAAAGAATATAGAAAGTTTTTTTTTTTTTTTTTTTTTCTAAATTAGGTATTTCTAAATAATTTAAGGGGGTTACTTTCAAAGTTTGGAAAGTTTTTCTTTCTTATCCTATGTTAGTTTTTTCTATATTTTTAAATCATTATATAAGGACTTAGTAAATCTGTTACCCTGAAGAATTTACATCTAACAGTATCATGTCATCCCCAGGAACTTTTTGATTATTTTTGTTTGTTTCTTGTGTTTTTGTTTTTTTTTGGGGGGGGGGGTTGTAGAGGAGCTCGTGAGGGAATAAGTTGTCTTAAATTTTTTTTTGTGTGCGAGAGCCTTCTCTCATTAAGGGTAAAAACAAAGCCCAAATAACTTCAGGATTGTATAATTGAGCCTTTTTTACATTTTAAATACGTCTTTGTTAAGGAAATTTAACATTGTCTACTGTTTTTAATAGAAGATTTATATGAAGGGCTTCAGATTAGTAATTGTTTTACATCTGGGATAATGATACTTAGAGGAGCTAAGTTCAGCTTTCTGAGAAGATTACTGAAAGCATTCTTTAAAATTCTGGGACAATTATGGAATCCCTGGGGGAGTACAGTCAACATTAATTTGGTGGCATGCCCAGGATTAGGATTTTTCTATTTAAAAGGAAAAAATGGTTGAAACTCTGAGTATAAAGGAATAGTAAAGAAGGCATCTCTCAAATTTATTTATTTTATTTATTTTTTATTTTATCTTATTTTTTAAATATATTTATTCTTGAGGAATCATTGAGGGTACAAAGAACAGGTTATAGTACTTGCATTTGGCTCAGCGCCTGTGGCTCAATGGGCTAAGGCACCAGCCACGTACACCTGAGCTGGTGGGTTCGAATCCAGCCCGGGTCTGCCAAACAACAAGGACGGCTGCAACCAAAAAATATAGTACTTGCATTTGTTAGGTAAATACCATCTTATAATTGTGCCTGCCCTCAAGAAGTGTATCACACACCATGACCCTACCACCCTCTCCTTCTTCCCGCTTTATGCTGCCCCATTTCCCACCCCCCACCATGTCAATTATCCTCATATCAGAATTGAGAACAGTGGGCTCTTGCTTCTCCATTCTTGTGATGCTTTGCTAAGAAGAATGTATTTCAACTCCATCCAGGTTAATAGAAAGATATAAAGTCACCATCCTTTTTAGTAGCTGAATAGTATTCCATGGTATACATATACCACAGCTTGTTAATCCATTCCTGGGTTAGTGGGCATTTAGGCTTTTTCCACATTTTGGCAATTGTAAATTGAGCTGCAATAAACAGTCCTTAAGATGAAAGGATTTTTTTCTTCTGGGTAGATGCCCAGTAATGGGATTGTAGGATCAAATGGGAGGTCTAATTTGAGTTCCTTGATGATTCTTCATACTTCCTTCTTAAAAGGTTGTATTAGTTTGCAGTCCCACCTGCAGTGTAAAAGTGCCTCCTTATCTCCACATCCACACCAACATATGCAGCTTTGAGACTTTGTGCAATCAGCCATTCTCACTAGGGTTGGGTGGTATCTTAGGGTGGGTTTGATTTGCATTTATCTGATTAGGGATGATGAGCATTTTTTCATGTTTGCTACCCATTCATCTGTCTACTTTGGAGAAGGTTCTATTCATGTCTTTTGCCCAGTGATACATGTGATTGTTGACTATTTTTTTGTTGATTGAGTTCTCTGTATATCCTAGTTATCAAGCTTTTGTCTGATTTATAACAGGCAAATGTCTTTTCCCATTCTGAAGGTTGTCTATTTGCTTTGATGGTTGTCTCCTTAGCTGTGGAAGTTATTCAGTTTAATTAAGTTCCATTTGCTTATTTGTGTTGCTGTTTCAATTGCCATGGAAGTCTTCTTCATAAAATCATTCCCCAAGCCAATATTTCCAAGTGTTTTCGCCACACTTTCTTTGAGAATTTTCATTGTTTCATGCCTTACATTTAAATATTTTATCCATCTTGAATCAATTTTTCTAAGGGGCGAAATGTGTAAGTCCACTTTCAGTCTTTCACAGGTGGTTATCCCGTTCTTACAGCACCATTTATTGAATAGGAATTCTTTATTATTATTATTATTATCTTTATCATTAAATCATAGCTGTGTACAATAGTGCAATCAAGGGGTACAATGTGCTGGTTTCATCTACAATCTTAACTATTTTCGTCAACCTGATTAACATAGCCTTCCTGTCAATTTCTCCGTTATTATATGAAGACGTTTGTATTCTGCATTTAGCAAGGTTCGCCTGTACCCCTCTAAGATGCACCGTAGGTGTGGCCCCACCAATTACCCTCCCTCCGCCCCAACCTCCCCTCTCCCCTCCCTACTCTTGCCCCTTTCCCTATATTCTTGTGTTATAGCTGGTTTATACCATTCATACAACAGCTATAAATTAGCTTCATAGTAGGGCTGAGTACATTGGATACTTTTTCTTCCATTCTTGAGATACTTTGCTAAGAAGAATATGTTCCAGCTCCATCCATGTAAACATGAAAGAGGTAAAGTC
>CAUYRH010180949.1:0-12306 GCA_963574655.1 Perodicticus potto | reverse complement strand
CCCCCCCCCCCCCAATCCCTCCGTGGTAAGACAGAATTGATTTACAGAAAAGAATACAGAAAACACTAAAGCTCCTGGTAGAGGGAGAGAATTCAAGTGGGGAGAGAGAAGCTCTCTCCGTTCCTCTCCCGGTCTTTCCCTATCTCCTCCTTTAGGCCTTTAGCCTCAGGGTATATATAGGTGTATGGGTTCTCCAAAGGTAAATTTTAAATAATTTTATTTCAAATTATTAGGGGGTGCAAGTGCTCTTGTTACATGGATGAATTCTATAATGCTAAAGTCAGGGGTACTAGTGTGCCTGTCACCAGAGTAGTGTACATTGTACCCCACAGCTAAGTTGTTAGCCCTCACCCCTGCCCCAGCCCCTCCCTTCTCAGTTTTCAACGTCCTTTACTCCACTGTGTGGGTGCCCACCATTTAGCTCCCACTTATTAGTGAAAATGTGTAGTAATGTGTTTCTCCATTCCTGAGATACTGCACTTGGGAGAATGGGCTCCGGTTTCATCCAAGTTGCTGCATATGACATTTCATTCCTTTTTATGGCTGAGTAGTACTCCATGGTGTGTGTGTGTGTGTGTGTGTGTGTGTGTGTGTGTGTACACATATACCACGTTTTCTTTATTGGCTCATCAATCAATGGGCACTTAGATTGATTTACATCTGTGCAACTGTGAATTGGGCTGCAATAAACATTCAGAGACAGATGTCTTTTTGATATAACGACTTATTTTCCTTTGTGTAGGTACCCAATAGAGGGATTGCTCGGTCAGATTGAATGGTAGGTCTACTTTTAGTTCTTTCAAGACTCTCCATATTGTTTTCCATAGAGGTTGTACTAAAAAGTGTTCCCTCACAGCTGTGATTTAATAATAAAAACAATAAAAAATAAATAAATAATAAAAGAAATAAAATGAAAAGTGTTCCCTTTACACCACATCCATGCCAATATGTTTTTTTGATTTTTTTTATAATGGTCATTTTGATAAGGGGAGGTGGTATCTGACTATGGTTTTAATTTGCATTTCCCTGATGAGTAGTGATATTAAACATTTTTTAATACATACATTGGACATTTGTATATCCTCTTTTGAAAAAAATGTGTGCATATCTTTTCCCCACTTTTTAATGGAGTTATTGGCTCTTTTCTTGCTGATTTGTTTGAGTTCTTTGCAGATTGTGAATATTAGCCCTTGGTCAGGTGTACAATTTATAATTCTTTTCTCCCATTCAATAGGCTGTCTGCTTACTCTGTTGATTATTTACAAAAGTAATTTTAAAGTTTACCATAAAACATATTTTTATTCATCCAGATCAACTCAAAACCAAATACAAGATGTCAATCATTCACTTGCATTCATGTTTATAATGGCTTCCATGGCGGACAATATACAGTAATCATTACAAGCAAATGAGTGCCAAAAAAGGCAGATAATATTTAAATGATGCAGTTCACACTCCAACCTACAGCACATGGCTTACTGGGCCCATGAAAAGTATTTCAGAAGTCAGTGAGAGGCACATGGAGGGCAGTTGGAGTTACCACAACTGAGAAACTGAGAATATAGCTCAGGGCTTCCCAAACGTGTGGCAGGTAAGAACCACCTGAGAAGCATTTAGCACATACTCAGGTAAATTTCTTAGAAAGAGATGTGTTACAGTCATAATAATGTTTTTCAATTAATAATTCAAAATAGCGTAGTTGCTCTATCAGTGAAAGGAGAAAAGATATTGTTTGCAGAGGAGAGATGTTGTTTGCAAGTTTTCCCCCAAGGTGTCTTCATCTACCTTGATGATGGATAGCTTGTGCTAGAGGTGAGATTCTTCTAGAACAAGTAAGCGTTCTTTCTTGCCTGAGACTAGGAAACATTCCCTTGACTATTGGGGGGAGAGAGAAAGTGCAAAGAGCTCAGACTCTGCTGAGCTGAAAACATCCTGAAACTGCCCCATCTAGAAGCCCAGTGTGGGGATTTGGATATGTCTGGGACAAGTCAAGAGCAAAGAGAACTCTCATTCTTGGATTGAGGCAGCAAGACCCCTCAAGAGAAGTGGACAAGTGATATATGAGTTTCCAAAGTTCGGAGTAACAAGGAAATAGCACTGTAATTTGATGATGCTGAGAGAACTCCAAAGTAGCCTGAGTTTAGTTAACACCACAAAACCTTCCATAGTTCAATGTGATATGGGAGAAGTAGAATCACCAGTACATAGTGCACCTAAGAAGGGGGCAGAAACTAGCTAAGAGAGATATTAGCTGAGAGAACTTGAGTGGAAAGAGCTTGCAGTTAGGAACCAGGGGTAAAACTGTACCCAGCATGGTCACCAAGGGAAGGCCAGAGGGCTCAGCTGATGTCTCTGTGGACTGTGGACCAATAATAACAGACCAGCTGCCCTTAGCCATGACGTCGCACCATGAGGGACTTATTCCCCAACTGTAACATGCAGCAGAAGGGCATAGAGAGCTCGTCATCACACAGATCCTAGGCCCCGCTCCAGTCCCGACTCAGCAGCCAGGCTGGGGACTGAGAATCTGCATTCCTAACAGGTTCTTAGGTCGTGCTGCCATTGCTGCTCTGGGCACCACACTTGGGGAACTACTGCTCTGATGCATCCTAACCCCCTAACTTACATGAAACCCAGATATAAGAGAGAATGCCTGCATGTTGGAGTGCGGAGTGGGAGTCTACTTACAGGTAAATAACAATTTACGTTTCTCATATACCCATACCCGGGAACTTAGATTTGTATCCCTCCCAGAGATGAGCAAACGGCTTTCTAAATCTCTGTTTGGTTATTTTCTCTTATGAGAACGATCATTTCCGATTCTAGTTCAACACTGAATGTAATTCTTAAAGATACCCAATATTAGTGGTAATATTTCTTCAACACTTAATGAAGAAAGTCATTAAGTTGGAACCCACTGTCCAGTGTAAAGTATTTTAAATAAATTGTAGACAGAATAACAAGTCTTCTAAAATATATTACTTCAAGTCACTTCCCTGCTAAAATTTCCCAGTTGCTTCCTGTCTCAGCTAAGATCTACAAGCCATCACACTGCAGCCCGCAAGGCTGTGCACGGCCGGGGCCCCGCTGCTCCTCTTTCCTCTCCCACACTCCCAGCTCACTCGCTCTGCTCGGGTCCCACTGACCTCTGTGCTGTTCCTTCAAGAGCCCAAAGACGTTCACAAGTCAGGACCTTGCGTGCTGGAATCGCAGCCCCTTCCCTCCCTTCCTTCAGGCCTCCACTCAAATGTCACCTCATCAGAGATGATCTCTCCGTTTACCCATTAAAAAATACCTCCGTTCACGGTCATCTTCCTTCACTTTCCGTCTGCTTGGTCTCAGTCTATTTTTCTTCCCATCACCTATCATGACCTGCAATTATATTTTAGGGTTTTTTATTTTTTCATTATTTTTTTTAATGCAAACTCCACAAAAGAAGGAAATTCGCTTTGCTTACTGTTACACTCCCCATGCCCAGGAAGTACCTAGCACATAATATCACTCAGTCAACAATTGTCAAATGAATTAACAAAACAACAAAAAAGGCCCAGCAGGCCAAAGGAACCAATGACCCTAGTCCTACAAACACCCAGAGAAACATGAGGGAAACTTGTCTTGGCAGGATGCCACCCCAAGTTGCTTTATATGCCCAACTTCCCTTTCTTCTTTCACCATGACACCCACCCATATCACTAAGGAGGAACTGTGTATGTGCTGTTTACAGAAAGGGGGAAAAATGAGGCAACAACCCAAGGGTATTGCAAATGGAGAGCCAGGGCAAGGAGGAAACTCCTTCTTCATGTGAAGTAACCCAACTTCAGATGAGAATGCGAAAGAACTGCCTGTGATCCCGTGGCCCATGATAGACACCCTTCCCAACATTTTTGTACAAATAACACACAAGCATATTAATCGGTTTTTTAGCTTTCGATGTCAACTTCATTCCAGACAAAGACCTCTGGGAGTTAATCCATAAGGAATGTAAAAATCACAAAACTAGATCGATAGAAGAGTCAAGAATGGGGCAGGTGAAAGAGATTCCATTTAAACAAAGCCCTGGGCTTTCTGGAAGCTGAGAATTCACCTGCTCTGAGGTCTACAGCCATAATTGTTTTTGATATGTACTGTGTTTAGATAAATAATGTCAAAAGGGTCAAAAAAACTTTTCATTCTCAACTTTTATCAGAAACATAGAAGTGCCACAATTTAGCCCTCAATTATCACCTTTTTCTAGAAACATTTGAGAACTTAATGAGTTTGGCCTTTTGTACGAGCAGTGTTCAAACTGAAAGAACTCTTCCAATGGATCACATTAAAATTTGAAAATTTGGACCTTAAAAAAATTTAGTTTTCCTGAATCTTCTTCCTTAAAGCAATGACAAATTCCCACTGATGCTGCCCTAATTACATTTCAATGAAATGAAAGATCCAGAAAAGAAAAGACTCAAGTGATTTTCAATTTGAAACGATGAGGAGTTCAGGCAAAGTAGCCTTTCAGAATGTCAAAGTTCTGCAGACTCTCAAGTTTTGAGTTCAGAAATTCAGAACACTGTTGTATTAAGTGGCACTGAGACATCCCACTGACCAGCATACTCTTTAATTTTTTTTTCCTCCTCTTTGTGTTCTCCATCTTTGCATGTCCATCAGAATCTCAATACTTTCTGGTAATTTTTAGTGTCAATTTTGCATGTTATCTTATTAATTCATAACTATTAGACCAGTGTGGTACAATTGTTTTTGCAACAGCCCTCCCAATGGATAGCAGCCTATGGTAGAAAGACCATGGGCTTTGGAATATAAATATAGATTTGAATCCTAACCTCTCTCGTGTCCTTAGACAAGTTGTTTCACTTTCTTTTACCTCAATTTTCCTAGTTGTGAGAAGGGAATACTAGACCTATTTTGTGTTAGGGGAGAGAATTCTCTCGATAGATCTCTCAGACTCATATATGACGTGGAGTGTATGTCAAGAATGCAAGGCCCTGTCTACTCTTTATATAGGAACTTTCTCAGAGCTGTGCTTGCAGTGAGCAAGCTTGAGGGATGAAGTAATGTCTGCTCCACTAAAACAAAGGACACGATTACTTACTACATGCTAAAATCCCATGAAGGTTACGTTGAACAGCTGGATGAAAATATTTCAGATTGTACATGAAGCCTGCACACTGTACCCCATGATTGCACTAATGTACACAGCTATGATTTAATAAAAACTAAAAATTAAAAAAAAGAAGAATTTTTCCCTCTTTTAATGTCAAAGGTGTGTTGCCTTGCAAAGATTATAAAACTTTCAAAGGCTGACCTGAAGATCAAGTGTGTTTATATTTCTATTTGTCTAGCTATTTTAAGTGTGTGTGGTATGATAGAGTATAACAAATTATTTCTCCAGGAAAATAAACACTCTATTCAGAGAAAAAAAAATAGTAGATTCCTCTAGGTCAGGGTTCCCGAGCTATGACACAAGCCCACTGTGGGCATACTATCCATCTAGACCTGTGCCGCTTGCCCCTCTGAATCTCAGTATTGAAGGACACTGATGTTAATACTGTGCTGAAGCTCTTTGCTGTGATAGTGAGTAATAAAGTCCTTTGTCTCTGACCTAGGAGACTCATGTCTTTCACTAGCATCAGAAGTAAAAGACTAATACTCACTGGAAAATACATTTTAAACATTAATAGATTAACTTATTGGTATATAAACAAGGTAAAATAGAATCCCCCACATGACACATTCCAGGGCTGTTGAAAAATTAAATGAAGTAGCCTAAATAAAACACCTGGCACAGAATAAACACAAATAATATTTTCATCTTTAGCATCTTATTTAAACTGCCTTGACTATCTCAAATAAATAGTTCTTGAAAAAAATCATGATGACAGTAAGGCTGCTCCTCCCTTCCCTTCACTTTCCCATATAATCGATCTTGTATCTGTCATATAGGCAGAGGTAAAGTAATCAAATTCTCCTAGAAGGGTTTATAGCAGTGCTTGTAATAGGGGGAAACTCTTGAAAACTGAAGAATCTGAAAGTCACGAGTCTCTAATAATGGAATTCCACACCTGGGGTGGGAGTAGGTACTGGGGACAGGAGATGACATCACACTCTTCAAATTCCATCACTACTTGCCGTGTTCATTATCCTTCCATCCCTACACTGAATCCTCCGAACTTCACTTCACCTCAGGGGAGGGGACAGGAGTAAATTTTAGAAACAGAATTTATACCAAAAAATAAATGCATTTTGTGATAATTGGGAAGATTCCCAAGATGTGGAAGGATGTAACAATGCAGATTCTTTCCTAGATGCTTATAATTTGATGCTTTATTTCCAAACATACTTACAAACAAAAAGGTGTCTCGTTCTCTGCATTACTTTCCTATTTCTGCTGTGACAAAGTCCCACAAATTTGGTGGCTTAAGCAGTACAAATTCTTACCGTTCTGTAGGTCAAAAGTCCAACACAGGTCTCTTCAGGGTGAAATCAACACATCAGCAGGGCATGTTTTTCTGGAGGCTCTAGGACAGTCTGTTTCTTGGCCTTTTCTAGCTTTTACAAATTATGCACCCTTCTTAGCTTCTGGCCCCTTTTCTTTATTACTTGAGTGTCAAGTTCTTCTCACCCACCTCTCTGATTCTCACCTTTTAAGAACTCACGTGATTGCATCAGGCCCACTGGGATAATCTGGGATAATCTCCCCATCTCAAGATCCTTAACCTTAATCACATCTGCAAAGACCCTTTGCAGTAACATGTTCACATATTGGAAGGAGTGGAGATTAGAATATAGACTATTTAGGGCTAATTAGGACCTTGGAGAACATTGTTCTGCCCACCACACTCCTCTTCTAGAAACTTCTCAAGATTTTCTAACTCTCAAAGTTGTTCAAATTGACCAGTTCAAAGAAGCATTGAAGTTTTTCCGAAAGTGAAACATCTTAACCCTGCTGAGGTGAATGAATAGTGTCAAATAAAAGTCCTCTTTAATTTTTGTTTTAATTTCTACACATTACCAAAAAGAAATAATTAGAGAACTGTTCTTAAGATTCCAAGGGTGCCAGTAACCATGGAGATGCAAATTCTGAGAGGAGTGTTAGAGCCATTCTTCCATTATGTGAGAGCAGATGAAACCAAAGCCTTGGCCCACACGCCAACCCTTGGGTAGCAACATGTTCTAGAAGAATGGATCCTAAAGTATCCAGATTGCTTTTTTTGAAACATTAAGAATGTATGAAGTGGGGCAGTGCCTGGGGCTCAAGGAGTAGGGCACTGGCCCCATATACAAGGGGTGCGGGGATGGCAGGTTCAAGCCCGGCCCCGGCCAAAACTACAAAAAAAAAAGAGAGAGAATGTATGAAGTGATTCCTGCCTGTAGTTTTTTTTTTTTTAATGGTGAGGGATTTGGGGGTAATTAAGCAATATGATAATTTGAGGTATCTGTTACCTGGAGAGGCAGAAGGAGGCACAGCAGGTAGTGGGGAGAAGGAAAGGATGTGTGACCTTTGTAAATAACACGCACAAGAAAATCCACTCATTCAAAAATATTTATTGAACACCTCTATAAGGAAAAAAAAGCACTGTGCAAGGTGCTCTGGACCTATGGATGAATTAGTCAAGAAGCCTGCAGATAAGGAATTGGAACCCTAGGATGGGAGATAAGAAAGAAATCTCTCTAAGAGCACAGGAGATGAAGAGTTCCCTAGTGTAGTACTTCTCAAACTTTACTGTGCCACTTGTCTGGTTCAAATGCAAATTCAGTAGATCCAAGGCAAGGTGGAGATTCTGTATTTCTAACAAGCAAAGTGGTGGTAGCACCCAGGCTGCCAGTCCATGCACCATGCTCTGTGTAGCAAAGATCTAGAGCAGTATTTCCTAAACCTCACTGTGCTTAGGAACCACCCAGGGAACTTTTGCAAACAAAAAATACCCAAGCGGCTAAGACGCCAGCCACATACACCTGAGCTGGTGTTTGAATCCAGTCTGGTCTTGCCAAACGACAATGACGGATGCAACTAAAAAATAGCCAGACATTGGGGCAGGTGCCTGTAGTCCCAGCTACTTGGGAGGCAGAGGCAGGAGAATCACTTGCGCTCAGGAGTTGGAGGTTGCTGTGAGCTGTGATGTCACAGCCCTCTACCCAGGGCGACAGCTTGAGGCGCTGTCTCAAAAAAAAAAAAAAAAAAAGTACCCAGGCTCTTCCCACAGCGTTTCTCTTGTAATTAGCTGCAGTGAGATCCAGGTCACAGTAGGTTTTCAAAGTCCTCATCAAGGATTTTAATGGACAGCTAACTACTGAGTACTATCAACACATAACTTATTCTGAGAGCTGTTGAAATTCTTGGGCAGTGGTTCTCAAGTTATGGGGCCCAGACCAGCACTATCCATCTCAGCAGGAAACTGGCCAGAAGTGTAAATTACTGGGCCCCACCCCAGGATTACTGAATCTGCAACTTTTGTAAGCCCCCCCCCAAAGCTGTGGTTTAACACGCTTTCCAGGTGATTCTAACACATAATCATACTTGCAAACCACCCATGTAGGGCAGCTATTCCCACTGAGAGATGTTTATTGGGATCACCCGGGAGTCTTTCAAACCTTCAGATGCCCCGGTCTTACCCTAGTTCCTGAATCAATTGGTCTGAGGTGGTGTCCTGCCATAGGTATTATTACAAACGCCTATGGGGAGCTCAAAGGTATCCCCAGACGGAGAACCACTGATGAAGGGTGTCGTCCAGAAAAATCATCTCCTTCTCATTCACTTATTCATTTCTTTCACACATTTCGGTTTTTTTCTTTCTTTCAGATTGAAGGCACGATTAGGTTATAATGTTTGCATTTATCCGGTCAAGTCCCTGTTGCAGTTGTGTCCCACACCCAGGAGGTGTGCTAGATACCCTCACATTGTGCACTTTAGGTGCGAGCGCACCAGTCCTCCTCTCCCCCACCTTGAATTGAACTGAGTTTTCCTCTTGTGTGGGTGGTGGGTGTGCATTAGCTCATCTGCTGGCGGAGATTAGTTCATCTTAGTACGGAGTACATCAGATGCTTGCTTTTCCTCTCTTCTTTCACACATTTTGCAGAACGACTACCAAGTCCTCACCATCAAAGAGCCCTCCCTCAGCTATCGAAGGAGACCAAAGAGCTTGGAAGTGGAGAGCAGCACAAAATGGGGGGTCAATCAGGTATAAGAGGTCAGCACAGAGGTAAGCAACTCTGAGCAGAGAGAAGGGGCCCAGGCGACAGACCAGAGCCCAGTGTGATGCTTCTGCACGAGGTGCGTCTTCCCTTCTCAGGTGCGTGAGGAGATGAGAAAAGGAAGCCAGGAGAACCCTAATTTCCATCAGCCGTGGGCTTGCTGCCTCCTGGAGTCCCTTTCTGCCTGTGATCTACCATATGCTTCTCTCTCTCTCTCTGTCTTTTGCACAGGGAAGGATTATATCAATAAAGACTCGTGCTGAGTAGCCCTAAAGAGCAATCGAACATGAGCAGTTCTTAAGCTGCCTTTTTGGGACAATGATGTACTGTGACCCATCCTTTCCCACAAACTTCTGATAAAAACAATGAGATCTAGTCTCCACCCCAGAACCTGGGCTTTTGGCTCCTTCCATCCAGTCAGCTTCACAGAACATGTGTGCCGAGACAGTGTCCATCCCATCTTTGTTTTTTTAACTTCATATTGATATGAGGGTACAAATATTTAGACTTGTTTTCACTTCCAAAGTAAAGTTCAAATTGCAGTTGGACTTGACCCAGGGGTCAAGTCCGTACACATTAGGTGAGAATTTGCCAATCCCTCTCCCTTGTCCCCTTTCTTCTTTCCCTCTTCCCCGCCACCCACCCCCAACTAGAATATACGTGTGTTTTTCTTTCATGTGGGCATGTAGTTGTCTATATATTGGTTTCATATTAGTATCGAGTACATTGGTTACTTATTTTCCATTCTTGTGATAATATCCATCCCACCTTAAAGCAAACGAAGTAGGGTCCCAACAAAAAACTCTTCTGTATGTATGCAGGATCAGCAAGCATGGGATTTGGGGCCATAGGTGCATGAAGGCAGAGTCATGACTGTGGATTATGGAAGAAGAATTCTCTTGAGGGAGTGTCCAATTCAAAATTTGTCCATACATGCATTAAGATCTACCCAGGTTGTCATATCACTTGCGATAATCATTCACATGAACTAGAAGCAAAATAGCTTATAAATAGAAGAAGTTCAGAGCAAATTTCTCAACAAATCAATAAGGGAGCATTTCAGAGAAGAGTGGGAATATCATTCAATGTGCAGTAAGAGGCCAAATTAAAAAGTTGTATTGTAAAGGGACTATGTAGAATGTAGGGTATTTGTAATGAATAATGAATTATGACGGAGCTCCATGTTCTTGTGAAACGTTGAGGTCATATATTCATTTCAGATTGTTCAGTTCCTGTTGTATTATCAAGGCCAGTCAGCACAATATAATGCTCAAGAGTATCTGGATTTGATTCCTTACTGCTATTAATTGACATTGGACCCTGTGGTCATTTTTCTATAAAATGGAAACAATGATAATAATAATATCTACATAGGGTATCATGAGATTATTGAAGCAGGGCATATAAAATTATTAATACTATATCTGGCATATCTTAGATACTCAATAAACCTTAGCTATTATTATTATCCTTTCCAAGAATCTAGTGGTCAGGGTAATACTAAAGAATGCATCAAGACCTAGTAAACACAGTAAACTCTGCACTTCAGCCATACCAGTGTGCAGTGCTGAACTCAATCACTTCCTTACTTATCTAGCTGGGGGGCTACATTTCGAAGATATTTATTTTGGGATCAGAAGAGGCTAAATTCATAGAAAGGCTGAGAAAATCCAATGTGCATAAAATTGAATAAGTGAGTAAAAAACTAGAAATGGATTGGGATTTGCAAAAGCACTTGTTTAGATTTCCACAAGAACTTAATTCATCCTCCTCCAAAACGGAAGCTTTCAGCATCAATTTCACCAAAAATCAAATTTAATTAGAAAATAATTTAAGCAGTTATAGGAATTACAAAAATATTGGAGTCTTGAGATTGTATGTACAGTTACCTTAATGCTGTCTGCATTGTCCGATCACACAAAATTTTCCTTTCATTTATTCTATTAGCCCAGCACATTTCTTAGGATATCCATGATAATTCCTATAGCCTTCTCACCTACAGATTTTATTGACCTAAGAAATCTAGATTTCATCTTTAAAAAAGGCAGGATGTACAACGGTGATTACCAGGGGCTGGTGGGCAGGTCTAGGGGCAGGGAATAGGGAGATGTTGATCAAAGGTACAAAATTTCACTTAGATCAGGAGAAATAAGCTCTAGAGATCTAGCGTACAGCATGGTGAGCATAGCTAATAATAATGTGTTGTGTACTGGAAATTTGCTGAGTGTAGATTTTAAATGTTCTCACCACAAAAAATAAGTACATGAGGTGTTAGAAATGTTAATTAAATTAATTTAATCATTTCACAATGTCTATATGTGTCAAAACATCATGCCATATACCATAAATATATACACTTTTTACTTGCCAATTAAAAATAAAACAAAAATAAGAAAAGAAACCTAGATTCAATTTTATATGTAAAAATTAAACAACTGGGAGTTTCAGAGGCAAAATAATTAATATCAAATAGAAGTTACAGAGAGGAAAAAGATTGAATTAAAATGAGGAATAACTCCAAGAAATTAACAAGAAAAGGTTTTTAAATATATAGGATTTCAAATTGAAACGCCATACCAAGTGTCAAGAAAAATAAAAAACAAAAAAGACCAATATCTAGGTCACTAAGGTGACATTTCAGAAAACCATGGATAAAAATAAAATTCTAAAACTTCCAAAGAAAATAAGTAAATAGATAACTAGATAAATAAATATGTGTCAATTATTTATGGAATTGCATTTCCCACCATAACACTGGGGCAGGAAGACAATGAAACAATATCTTGAAACTATTTTCAACTCATAATTATTACCTAGTCTTTTAAGAATGAAAGAAAAATAAATGTTTCTAATATTTGAGAAAATTTATCACCCACGAGTCCTCTCTGGAAAAAATGTCTAGACAACATGCCTAGGGGAAAACAAGAACTAGAACAAAGAATTAACCTTGTACTATAATTGGGGTATAGCCTTCACATGAAAGCTATAAATTAGTTTCATAGTAGGGCTGAGTACATTGGATACTTTTTCTTCCATTCTTGAGATACTTTGCTAAGAATATGTTCCAGCTCCATCCATGTAAACATGAAAGAGATAAAGTCTCCATCTTTCTTTAAA
>CAUYRH010180948.1:0-79684 GCA_963574655.1 Perodicticus potto | reverse complement strand
GAGAGTGCCGTGGCGTCACAGCTCACAGCAACCTCCGACTCCTGGGCTCAAGCGAGTCTCCTGCCTCCACCTCCCAAGTAGCTGGGACTACAGGTGCCCGCCACAACGCCCGGCCATTTTTTGGTTGCAGCCGTCATTGTTGTTTGGTGGGCCCGGGCTGGATTCGAACCACCAGCTCAGGTGTATGTGGCTGGTGCCTTAGCCCGTTGAGCCACAGGTGCCAAGCCATCATTTTCTTATGGAATGAAAACTTACAGGAATCTTTCTCTGCTAGCATATTTCTTTGCTTACAGTGTTTAGTCAAAAGTGCTCAATATTTTTGATCATATATTAAACATATTTAGCGACAAGCCTTATTTCATTTATAATATTGTTACGGTTACACAGATGTTACACCTTCACTGTGACATAGTTCAGCCATCTGATTTGCCTTCATTTCTTCCTGCTGCCTACCATGATTTGAAGCCATTGTTTACTTGCAAATAAAGTAATCTGGAAACGCTGTAGTAAATGTAATTAAGATTATAGATGCACTATAAAAATTATGTCCTATATTTTGTTTCTCAGTACCTGACTTCTGATATACCTAGGGTCTTGGGTTATTCACGGTATTCCTTTGCACAGAAAATAAGGAGATAATTGAGTCTGTATCATTTTCCCTAAAAGAAGTTTTTGAAGTACCATAGCTTGTTTGTGGCTTACTTTGCTTCCTACATGATGTACAAACAATTGAGTATATTTGTTAAAATGAAGACTTCAGTGACTCCTGGAAGGTTTTCCTTTCTGAACTTGGATGACAAAAAAAGATAGTGAACTGATACTCTTTGAAGTCACTGAGCCTGCAGCAATCCTCTAATGCCTCTAGTTTTATTTTTTAATGTGACAATTTTGATGACTTCTTTTACATAGAATTTCCTTGTGCTGTGACGCAAAACTGGTGGCATCCTTCTTCCCCTTGCTATTCTTTGAATAAATCGATCATCTGGGAAACGATCAAATTCATTTCGTAACTGCGGCACCTGTTGAACTGCGTGTCCTGGGTGCACGTGTACCCCAGTCGAGAGAGTGAAGCGCCACACGGTTTAACGTTGAATGTGAACTCCGTGGTCTCGTCACGTTTGAGAGTCGGCGATCACTTTGTTGGCAGCTTTGTTTGAGCAGAATTCAGATCTCCGTGGGTGACTAATCAGGGTTTCCAGCTTACGTAAATCCCTTAGCCTCCATGATAACCTCTTCCTAGAATTTGACACAAACAATACTCCCTTATAAATGCTAGCACTTCTTAGATGAAGTGGATTTAGAAGGACATTCTAAGGACAGTCGGAGTTCTAAGGAGGAGAATGTTAATATGTGGTTTAAACATGGGTTTTAATCTTTGAAGTAATTATAGGTGGTATCTCATTGTTGGAGGCCTCCCCAGTGATTCCCCCATCCCCTGCCCCCCACCCAGCGTAAGAGTCCTCTTTTCTGCATCTTGACCGAAGCTTCTAAAGAGTCCTGATTACTTTATGAACCTGACCAAAATATGCTTGAGGTGATGAACAATTTTTGGTAGTTGGAGGCCGGCTTCCAGAACTCTGTGGTTATATCACCTGCCAGAGACTCTTCCTTCTTTCAAAGAAGGACCACGACTCACCAAGGCCTTTGTGTTGTGTACACCAATCCTTTATAACGAGTCCAGTCTGATACATGAGCTGGTGGCTGGGGCTGGGATGACGATGTTGATTGTTCGTGTTTTGACTTCTCATCGGTGAAAGGCTGTGTTCTGTCTTCTTTCTTCACCTTGGACTTGCCTCGCCAGTCGGAGGAAAATGACCCTTGATATCTGTCCTTTGTCAGCTAGACCCTTGGACAAGTGTAAGGGAGCTCGAGCACTTTGCTGTTTCAGGCATCAGCCTAGTGAGACTTGAAAGAAACCCAGAAGTACTTTGTCCATTGTTTTTAGTGTGAGAAGAGTTTTAATTATATTGCTTCCAAAATTCTTGGATGTCTATAAAATAGGTTAGAGCTTAACATTGAGCCTCTTCTTCTATGATAGCAGTTTCCACCAGGAGCATCAGTGCAGGGCTCAGTTAATAAAATTCGTCATGAAGTTTTCATATAGGTGTAGGTAAAAACTGAGCCTTTCTTACAGATTTTAATTTTTATTTTTTTCAGAGACAGAGTCTCACTTTGTCACCCTTGGCAGAGTGCCATGGCTTCACAGCTCACAGCAACTTCCGGCTCCTGGACTTAGGCGATTCTCTTGCCTCAGCCTCCCGAGTAACTGGGACTACAGGCGCCCGCCACAATGCCTGGCTATTTTTTTGTTGCATTTCGGCCAGGGCCGAGTTTGAACCCGCCACTCTCGGTATATGGGGCTAGTGACCTACTCACTGAGACACAGAGATTTTTAATTCTTACTGTGATGTAAAATGATTAGCTAGTTGAATGTGGTTTTGACTGATTTTGTAGTATCTGGAACTTGGGGCATATCCATGAGGCCATTCTCTGGAAGCCAAAGCAGTTAGTGATTTTTGTGGCAAATCCAGTCATCAGCTTCATGAAAACCCAATCTAGTTGTATTGTTTAGCATAATCTGTAATTATTCCTATGCTTCCAAATTGTCAATCAATTTGTTTAATGCTTAGTTTGGAGACTGGCAGTTAGAGTTTATTATAGCTAAAGAAACAAGCAAACAAGTAATCCCTCCAAAGAAATGGATCAACCAGATGATTATTTTTATTGGAATGCAAGGTTAATACAATCAGAATTCTTGGTGGTGCAGATTAATCACTGAGCGATTTGATTTGATTGCTTTGGTTCTTAACTGCATTGATGACTAGCAAGAGAGTAGTGAATCTGGGGAATGCTAGCCAGGCCTTACGTTCCCAGGTAGCTCTCTCCTTCACTGATCTTTCCATCTCCTTCCTTCCTTCCTTCCTTCCTTCCTTCCTTCCTTCCTTCCTTCCTCCCTCCCTCCCTCCCTCCCTCCCTTCCTTCCTTCCCCTTGCCCCTTCCCCTCCCTTTCCAGAGTCTCACTTGGTCACCTTGGGTACAGTCCTGCATGGCAACCTCAAACTCTGGGGCTCAAGGGGTCCTCTTGCCTCAGCCTCCTGTGTAGCTGGGACTACAACGCCCAGCTATTTTTAGAGATGAGTTCTCACTCTTGCTCAGGCTGGTTTTCTACTGGTGAGCTCAGGCAGTCCACCGGCCTCAGTCTCCCAGAGTGCTAGGATTACAGGCATGAGCCACCGTGCCCAGCCTTCCATCTCGCTTCTTTAAAAGACTTCTTCTTGAAGAGTCTCCGAGGACTGCTGCTCCTGGGGACTTCTCTGGTCTCCACTCTCCTTCCCAGATCCTACTCCCTTGCCTTGCTTTTATGTCTCTTCCCAGTCCTTTTCCTTGTCCATCCTATAGGTCTCTAGGAGCCTCCTTTACCCCATTAGTGAAAAAAGCCACATTTCAGGGCTTTGGAATGTTGTCGTGTGAGCCAGGGGAGCGTGTACACCTGACTGTGCCCTCCAAGGAACCTGTATCTGTGTGGCCCTATGTGCAGAGTCGGGGCTTCTTAAGGGAGCAGCCTAGGCTTTTTCTTTTCATCCTCTCCCCAAAAGAAAAAGTGTTGTACAACCAAGTATGGTTGGCATATTCTGCCCTCGTGTTCGATTTTGCTAAAAGAAGTGACTTAATCCCTGGATTATCATGACCGATCATGCCGCAGTGAATATGAAAGTGATGATTCTGTTGGAGAACAAATTTTAGAATATGACCCTTTGGTTTTAAAAACAACAATAAGGGAGACTTTGGAGTGACGTGTACTTTTTTAACTTTATTTGAATTACCTGACATGGTGTACTCATTTAAATCAGATGACTGCACATCATGTGGGAGCAGAGAGGAAAAAATAAGTTGTATGACACGTTTGTTCTTGGAATATTGTTTTATTATACAGAATTTGGTCAATTTACAATGTTTATCATTACCATAAATACATGCTTTCGTTTAAATAATGTTTTAAAATAAGCTTTTTTTAAACAACAGCTCTTTTTAAAAAAAATGGTTTCTTATTTTTGGGGGAGTTGGAGAAAAGCAGATTATATAGAATTTTCTCTAGCAAACCTCTCAGTTTAAATATTAACTATTACTTCCTGTTTCCTTTCTCTTTTGGAAAATGGTAGAAGATTCAGGTTGTACTTTAATTTGGAAACTAAAGTAGAATTTTGCCACCTCCCTTCCTCCTTTCTTTATTTCATTTGCTCACTCAGTGTTTGTGCCAGCATTCTGCTGGGTGTGTTTATAATATCACTCATGATAAAATAGAAGCAGTCTTTGCGATTGGGGTGGGTTTATGCATAACCGTGCTAAGTGCTGTATGCATATTCCCTGGTTGGGACCTCAGCGCGAGTGGTCCTCTGAGGTCAAGACTGTCATAATCTTGGTTTTACACGTGAGAAAACTGACTTCAGGAGCTGGTAGGTCACTGGCTCACTCACAGAGCTGACCTGGGCCCAGGTCTTCTTTGACTGCGTAACTCAAACAAGGCTCTTCTTTCTTTCTACATTTTAGTACTTTCCAAATTTCTTTAATGAACAGCATAATTTTTGTGGCAGAAAGACCCTAAGAAGCAATTATCTTTCAAAAAAAGATAAATAATAATTTAACCAAGGATTATTAAATTATGATTGCCTTTTTTTTTGGAGACAGAGTCTTACTCTGTTGCCCTGGATAGAGTGCTGAGGTGTCACAGCTTGCAGCAACCTCAACTCATGGGCTCAAGTGATCCTCTTGCCTCAGCCTCCCAGAGCGTTAGGATTCCAGATATGAGCTACTGTGCACGGCCCCATGGTTGTCTGTTTTTGTCTATAAAGTTTTATTGGAACATAGTCACATTCCTTTGTTTCTGCTTTTGTCTGTTTTCTGTGGTTGCTTTCCTGCCGTGTCAGATAGAGTTGAGTAGTTGTCACAGAGACTGGATGGCCTCCTGAATCTAAAATATTTACTGTCTGGTCTTTTAAGAAAAAGTTTTCCTGGCCCCCTGAGTTAAAGTAATGTGCATTGTTACTGTTGAGTTTATACCAACAAGCCAATATTATACTAATGCAAGAAGCAATATTATTTGACAGTCTTTAAAAATTTCTAGAAACTGAGTTACCAAATGTCATTCTGTTTTAGGATATCATGGAATGCTAATGTTGGTTTCTCAAAAGAAAAAAAAAAACTAATATTGAAAAATACTTCCTCTGCTCTTAATTTTCTTAAATGTATTTGAGAGAACTTCCTGGAATTCTTGATTTTGATGAGAAGGTAATTCATTTATTTGGTTGAACTTCTATACTAAAGATTTTCTTAAAAACTTTAACTGCATTTTATTAAACAAGGCAATGTGGATGAATGGTCCTTTTCTTTCCATGCTATTGAAATATTTTCTCAACCTGTGCTTTTTGTTGAGAATAGACTTTTACATTTTGACTGAAAATTATTTCCTTTATTCAAAGGCCCATTCTTGTAGGTTTGGCCTGTGTAGTATTTATTGCTGCCTGTCTTGCTGGGAGCTTGTTTGCTGGCTAACACATAAAGGTAGACATTTTAGAGATGGAAGCAAAACTTGAAGTATGGAAGAGGGTGGCCTTTTCCATCCGTGTTAGATTTTTCTCCTATTTTTCTACCTTGAAGTCTTGTTCCCAAATGGGTATAGCTTTAATTTTTGTGTCCCTGGTGCTGCACGCATCCTGGCAAATAGAAGGTCCTTAGGAGAAGCCTGTTTATCTTGTTGTAGGCTCTGAACTTTCAGGGAAAAAGAATGAAGCTGCAGGACATGAGAAAGCCATGTTTTGCTACATGGGAAAAAGCAACCACTTTCTTCTGCATTGACATGGCTCAAGTTTTATTTGGTGGGTATTTAAATTACAGGAAACCGAGATGCCCTCCTTCCCCTGCTGGTGCTTCCCTCCCTCCATAATTACAGAATGGTAAGCAGCGTCCAGCTTTGCTACTCCAGGGAGAAAGGCGGAGGGAACCTGGGTCGTTGGCACACTTGTCTCTTACAGACCATTCTACCCAGGGAAGGTTGTGAAAAGGAATCTGTTTAAAATAGTGGCTTTAAGGCAGTAGCTCCCCTAGGGTGGTCCATGTAGCTCAGAGAGTGAGCATTAATTAAGATTGGAAAAGAAAATACTAGTAATTTTCTCCCCGTTTTCTATCATCCTTTTTTATTATAATTTTGGGCATATTTTGAAATATGCATAATGTATCAGGAGGGTGGTAATTATGTGTGTAGCTTATAAATGAATAAGCCTGCCCGTGTTGGAGGTGATGCCCCTATTTTTAGACAGAACCTACAGTGGCTCTCAGTGTAGGCTTTGCGACGTCATGGGGCCTTGGCCAAGGTCCTGTCTGTTCCTCCGTGGAATGGGTGTAGTGACTGTGTCTGTTCTGTAGTTGTTGTAAGGAATTAATGGGAAGTGCTTTGAACTGTGTCCTGCACGTGGTAAGTGATATGCAAATGTTAACTATTATTATTCACATGAAAGTCTTTAGTAGAGGTATGTAACAAAATAATTGAAATAATTGGAGGCTACTTACTTAGATTTTAAGACTTCAGAATCAAACAGTTCTTTTTCTTTGAGACAGAGTCTCACTCTGTTGCCCAGACTAGAGTGCTGTGGTGTCAGCATAGCTCACAGCAGCCTCCTACTCCTGGGTACAAGTCATCCTCCTGCCTCAGCCTCCTGGGTAGCTGGGACTACAGGTGCCTGCCACCAGGTTCTGCTAATTATCCTATTTTTTTTTTTTTTAGTAGAGATGGGGTCTTGTTCTTGCTCATGCTGGTCTCCCACTCTTGAGCTCAAGCAGGCCTCCTGCCTGGGCCTTCCAGGGTGCTAGACCTTCAAATACTTCTTAATTTGAGTCTAGACTGTCTTGTTTGTGACTGTGGGTAAGTTAGGTTAAGCTTTGAGCTTTGCTTCCTTAGCTATAAATGGTGATGGTAATAACAATTTATTGACTGAGGCACACATTTTTTTTCACATTTAACACATCTGTTGTTGGATTATATCTTACAATCAATAGTATCTTAGATGTCATGAAATAATTCATTTCTGCCTCATGCGATTGTGAAGAATGAATCAGATGTTTGATGGTCAGTATAATGCCCAGCATGTATTGATGGTCAGTATAACACCCAACATGTATGAGTATTAACTGTCACTATTGTTAAGGTACAATGGCGTGTGCATTATTCTAAAAGGGAGATAAGAACACAAAATGCAGTGACAGTAGTTGGCGTGTTTGGGAGATCAACCCTTGACATCTAGTAGGGTTATAGATTTCCACCTTGGCCACTCTTGAAGGTGACTAATGGTGCTCAGCTTGGGAAACATGGCAGCATTTTAATATTGCCCCGAAATCGCCATCTGATATTTTTAGTTCCCGGGATTGGGTGATGATGGGGTGGCACCACACCCTTCAATTTTCAGGGTGTTTGTTGATTAGAATTCTGTGCCAGGAGTTAAGGCCGATGCTGAGGAGTGCTGTGTATGGGGTGCTCTTGTTTTGTTGATGTATTTATTCCTTGGCTTTTGTTTGCGTCATGGCTGCTGCCTCACCCAGTAACTGAGATGTTTAAACACAATGTACAGATGTAGGGTAAAATTTGATGGGATGTGACTTCCTTGGCTGATTAAAATCTCTTAAATGCATCATCATCTCTTTTATTTGAGGAGAAAACCACAATAAGCGTTTCCATTTTCCAGTCCCTGTCTGCAGAGATGGACAACTTTGGGGCCAACATCAACGCCCTCATCACATTGGGTCATGAGCAGAAACTCATAGTTGTTACTTTGCAGCCAGTGGCTCTTGTGTTCAAGCCAAGATTGGTGCCGATCGTGGCTTTCTGCTTATGTTGGGTTGCACACTCAGAGCCTGAGTGAGGACTGACTGAGAGCTTTTGAAGAGGGTCTGGGAGCCCGCCCTTGCCCCTGTTGCTCCCCCGATCCTGGCAGGTGTATGTTTGAAGCCACAGGGAGAACATGTTTTCAGCTCAGTGGACGCATGGAAACTAGATGTGCACAATTCCGCCAGGTGAAAGTATTGTGAGGTGGGCCTTGGAGCCTTCCAGAGTGCTAAGGAGGAGACTGGTTTAGAAATAACCATAACGAGGTTAGCGTCCTTTAGCACCCTTATTAATATGGGATGAGGGATGAGGATAAAGAGGTCCTTTGACCTAAATTCATGGTCAGTTTTACTTATAATTATTTTGTGTGCGTGTGTTTAGAATCCGTTCTAAATATCTGGTTCTGGAAGTGATAGCTTTTTCATACTCTGGCTACCATCGTCTCACTTATGGGTTTTGTTTTTTTTTGAATCAGAAAACTTTCCATTAATACTGTACTCAAACAGAGCCTTCATTTACGTTATGAGTATCTGGAACACTTGCTGTGAAGAAAAACAAAGGAAATACCTCTCACGTAATTTGCAAGGACTGGCTTTTGCACGTCATTTCGAAGTAAATGCCGCCTGGCTTCATTTGAGCAGCTGTCTGCGTTGCTGAGGCTCTGGTGTGGAGCACCTAATTCCCTTCTGTTGCTTACTGGATTTCTAATTTTTCCCCTGTGATCACAGTTATAAAACCTAATTTCCAGGGGGTCTTGTGAATCGTATTAGTAGCTTTGTGTTATAATAGCAATTTTATATTGCATTGGTATTCATTTTCACTGTTACAGAATAATCAAATCAGCACCTCTCTTATTATGCCGTTGAAATAGGAAATAATGGGACGGTAATGTAAAACTGCTAATGTGATGAAACTCGCTCATTGTGTTAGGGTAAGGATGTCCTCCTTTCTTGTTCCAGCTCACTTGAAACTGTGATTGAGGGAGGAAATGGAAAGCATTTCTACATCTGTGATAAGGCCCTGTGTACATCCTTCATTTGAATACGTAATTGTCTTTTGATGGCTCAGGGGGTGCTTGTTCAGGCACTCGGCCTCCGTGGTACGCACCAGCAAGCAAGATGCTGCCTGGACCAGTTTAGCCCGTGGTTTCCCTTTTCATCACAAGTAACAGTGGATATCTCTTTGTTTCCAGAGGACTTTTTTGCACCCTCCTTTGTGCTCATCCAGGGCTTCTTCTGGCTTTTTTTAAATGTGAAGAGCACATTTAGGCTCCAAAGTACCACCCCCACCCCAAGGTTCTGATTGGACAGGGATGTTGGGAGGCAGGTCAAGTGACGCCCTAATGAAGATGAATGAAGAGAATTGCTGGTACCAGGATCACGCGGGGGCTCCCAGCCCAGGTTGTTGGAAGTGTGATGGAATCTCATCGCTTCATTTGTCAGTGTCATATTTGGGCTAAAAGTGAGCAGTATTGTTCTCATTTCTCCCAGATGGATAGGTCAACTTTAATATTTATTGCTCTCGTAGAACATTTGTTTGATGTATTTCCATTAGCTAGGCAATAATAGAAAAGCGGTGGAGAGAAACATAAAACAGTTCCCTTCCTATTCAGTTGAAATACAGTGTACACTAATGTATAACTACGGCCTGAAGTGCCATTGATTTTTTTTTCCCCCCTTTTGGTTGATGGCATGATTGTATGTATTAAAGATGATCGTGAAAATAATGAGGAGGCTGCACGAATATGATATATACTGAGGACAGCTGGGGCGGTGTAAATTTTGTTGTCTTGATTCTCATGATTAGGTCATATAATTGGTGAATTTCTCTTGGCCGTATATTAAATTCTTAGCCCGATATCATATTTTAGAATGGGGAATAACGTACAATAGATCGCATCATCCTCTGGGTTCCACGGTGAATCTCAATAAAGCTAGAATTTTCTTCACATTGCAGAACAAATTGTTTTCAGTTGCTGAATAATGTTGATTTTTTTTTTCTTTCTGTCTTTGGGGGAGAAAACATACCTTGTTATAAAAAAAATTCTCCCATATGTTTTGAATATATTAAAGACACCAAACGTCCTAAAAAGATCAGCGCTGCAAGGACATTGGGGTCCCGATTTATTAGTTGGCGTTCGCATTTTGCGGCAATCTGAACATGGGGGTATTATTTTATACCTCAGAACAAACCTAGTTGTTTGTGAGGTAGGTGTTGTCTTAAGTGCAAAGCAAACATCCTAGCCATATGTTTCTATAATTTAAATTAATTTGGTACAGTCATACTGTTAATCTCAGTGACTTGTTGATTGGCATTTTGCAGACATATTTCTGGAAGGCTCCCAATACCATTTTCTGCAGCCTTTCTGGCAGTAGCAAAGAGCAACATTTCCACAAATTGGAATCTTGTACAGCACTGGGAAGCAAGCCAAGATTTAAATTAGACAATAACCTCTGCTCTGTATACAGCTCCTATTCTTCAGCTGTAGGCAGAATGATTTGTTTAATACAGTCAGCCCTGTAGCATATAATAGACTGATATATGAGTCACTCCTTGGCAATGTGTGTTTCTTAAATTTATATAGATTGAACAACTGGTTGGTAATGTACTTAGTTACAGTTGTACAAACAATAACTATTAGCAGGCCTGAAACAGGCCTGGAAGTGCTGTACTGAGTTGGTGTTTCTGAAGATCCTGACGTATTGCCGATTTTTAGAATAATTCCCCTTTGGAGGCTATGGGAGACTCTATTTCATAAACACGAGTGTGCTTTTTTAACGAAGTAGCAATAAAAGTTTTATGTTATAGTTTTTTGTTTCTCATTTTCTATTTGTTTAAAATTGAATTGGGGAACCCAATTTGCTTCAAAAATTAAACTCACCATCAGTCTACATTTGGGGCAGGATAATTTGAATGCAGGGCTTTTGTGGGCAGTTTTTTCCCTAAAAATAAAAGAAAAATGTGCATTTCTTTTAAAAGAAAAAGGTACAAATAGGTATTTTCCAATTTTTTTTTTCCAGGTTAGACCGTCGCTGGCGTTAACTGTTCATAGGTTGAAAGAGACCTTTTCTGCTCAACAAAGATCTTTTCTTAAGGGAAAAGCTTGTGCTCCAAGTTCAGTTCATGTTTATTTAAAAGATTAAAATCATTAGACCAGATCTCACTTTTTTGTCCAACAGAAAATTGATTTTGCTTCCCATAAAAGTGGGATCTGAAAGGGGATATTCAGGAATACGCAAATGGAGGCGATGTAGAAATCTGTTTGTGCAGCTGAACAAAGCAATTCTGCTTTTACCACTGCACATTTACTTAGGCTTGGTGTGAAAATTTCTGAACGGAATTGTCACCTGTCTTTTAGAAAGTACTTCTTTTGTAAGGCAAAGGGGATCATTTTTGATCTGAAATGTTTTAATGCTTTTTTTTTTTTCCCTAAACTTCTGCCAACTGGAGCATTTATAAAATAACGCACCCTGTAAATATTGAACAAGACAAAGACATCTTTCATAACAGTTTATAGTATGTTTCGTGTTCTCACTGGAAGCCAAGCAGTAGTTAGTGGCAAATGATATGCCAATCAAAAATTATTACTGCAAGTATAACCTGGTATAATGCAGTATCTTATCTGGAAGTGTCAACTTGATAGAAGCCAACTCTTTGTCTTTTAAAGTTAAGCTCTTGTTTGCCCTCAGTTAATTCTGTCTCCCAAAGGCTCATTTGAATTGCATAAAGGATAATCTGCTTGACAGTTTTATACATTTAAGCAATCTTGATTATATGGTATTTTACATGTTTTTAAAGCTCCGAGTTACTATTTTATTTGACTTTTGAGTCTTTAGTTAGAAAAGCGTGAGGGAAGCTGATAGGGAGAATCTGATACTTGTGCACGGTACTCGGTAGAAGCGGGGGTAGCACCTGTCTTCATCCCGGTGGTGAATGGCGGTTAGAGTTCATCGTGGTTGAGGGTGGGTGGAGGTGTTTGTCAAAAGGGTTCACACCAAAATTCCAGTGAGAATAAATGGAAAGAAAATGTACTATCTGAGTTTCACTATACTAAAATAGAGATTTGTAGAAAATCTTTTGCGTTCCCCCTCATGACTTAATTTGGACAATTTCTAGATTGAATTTTTGGGGGAAATTTCAGGAGCAAGTGCCTAGTGCACAAATTAGGAGAGAACAGTAATGGTGGGTGAGCTGTAGTCTGGGAAGTCAGGGGCTCCTGAACACGCACGGGGGGCAGGTAGATCCCTTAGACCAGCTTCAGAGTCTGGGTACACTTGAGTCAGATAATAGCTTCTCTGAGTACCTGAAGCCAGAGGAGAAAAGAATAAATACTTCCCCTATAGGGTTGTGATCAAGGTGTAATTACTAAAACACCAGTCAATGTTACCATGATTATGGTCTGTTTGCCTCTGTAGGGCTACTGAGATTTGGAAAAGCTGCCCAGGGTGGTGGTTTCAAATCTCCTTTCCTTTCACTGTCACACTGGTCGATAACCATTAGTGGAGAGTCACATGACGGTCCTTTACATCCTCTGAAGAAGTGAGTTTTGATGCAGATTCAAAGCATCGGGGTAGTGCCTTTTGAGAAGACAGGGTGCTGGTCTTCTTTCCTAAAGCACCGTCTGAGCTCCCGACTCCTTTGAATGTTACATATATTATGATGTCTAAAGATGAGAGGGGTTTCCTCACATCTCATCATCAACTGATGGGCAGAAATCCCACAGCCATCAGTATTATCCTATATTCCCACAGATGAGGAAATGGAAGCTTAGAAAATTTAAAGCCCCTGTAAAGAGCTTACATAACTCCAGCTAGTAGATGGGATTTGAACCTGTGTCCCCTGGGACTGCGACCCCCTGCCCTTTCCCACCACGGCAGGCAGTGTCCTTATTTTTAGGAGAATAACTTCTCCATGGAAGATCGCCTCTACTTGTGTGATGCTGAGGACGGTCTTGTAAACGAGCTCATTGGACCCTGCTGGCCAGTTCATTTCTGAAGATAAGAGGGATTTCCTTACCTGCTGGTGTACAACACAGTTTGGGAAGAGAACTGCAAACGCTGCCGTCCTCCAATGTCGTGTCATCAGCTCGGCGAAATCACTTTGCATCTGACGTAAGGGTTCCGAATGAATATTTATCGATGGGCAGATTGAGTGATGTAACCAAATGCAAGCTAATGTAACACAAACAATACGTAAGTGTTGACAGGATGGTTTCGAGTGGAAGTTTCTCTTAGATGGATTCAATCAGAGATTGAAGGGCAAGAAGGACACAGAATGATCTAAGAAGCGTCGAGTCACTGAGATGGCCTTGAGAGTTATGGAAAGTAGAAATGAGTACGCAGGAGAAGGCGGCTTAGTTAGAATAGCCTAACAGCTGTAACAGATGAACCCAACGTGAGTAATGAGCTAAACATAGTGGGGGTCTCCTCTCTTCCTCCCCTCTCCTCTCTTCCTCTCTCCTCCCCTCCCCTCTTACAGAGTCTCACTTTGTCACCCTCTGTAGAGTGCTGTGGCATCATAGCTTACAGCAACCTCAAACTTTTGGGCTCAAGTGATCCTCCTGCCTCAGCCTCCTGAGTAGGTGGGACTACAGGTACCTGTCACTACGTCCGTCTAGCTTTGGAGATAGGGCCTCACTCTTGTTCAGGCTGGTCTCAAACTCTTGAGCTCTAGCATTCCACCTGCCTTGGCCTCTCAAGAGTGCTGGGATTACAGGTGTGAGCCACTGTGCCTGGCCCAAAGGTATATTTCTTGTTGGCTTGTTCAGTTCACAGTTGTTTTGGTTGGCAGTGGAGGAGGGACCCAAGGTGGTGGAGGTTCTGCTGTCTTTTAAGGGCCAACATCAGCTGGAGTGGAAGGCGACGTAGAAAGTGGAGAGGCCCACACCTGTTCACCTGCTGTGGCCCCGAAGGGAGACTCACCCTTTCTGCTCACATTGCACTTGGTGAAAGCTAAATGCCTGTCCCAGCCCCTACAACCAAAATGCAAGGGAGTTAGAAACAGCTGGTGATTCTATACCATAGAAAGAGGAGCATGACTTAGAAAATAATTAGCTGTCGCTGCCACAAATGACAAGCAGATTTGTTTGTCAGTATGAGAGGATTCTTTGGGGGAGCTGGAAGAGGAGATGATAAAATTATTCTTAACACTCACAGGTGAAAGGGCTATAGGGGAGTTTTGGATTATCAGTCAGAAGATATCTGTTCTCCTAAGATATGAAATTCAAGCCTTTCAATGTTGGTGAAGATAAATGTTTAAAGAGCACGTGCCCTCAGGGAGCATTATACACAGTGACAAGCGTCTGAAGTGTTGACACTGCATATAAGGAGAGTGGCAGTGGCTGCAGCGCCGTCTGGGTAATTATGAGCTGAAACAGGCAGGAGTTTGGGAAATAGTCACCATCTTTTTTCCCAGTAAAGGGGAGACTTTGTAGGAAAGGTGGAACCTCAGGAGGTGGTGGCAAAGGCTGTTTGGGTGAGAAGGCATGTTCTCTAAACGAGGCACAGTGTTTAAGAAGATTCTTAGATGGACGAAAATGAGAAGATATTGAGGACCTTTTCTCCATAAGAGAAAGAGAGGGGTTAGAGAGAACCAACGAGAACATTCAGTCTTGTTGAATATTTATAACCGATTGTCTCTCTTTATTCTTACCAGTAAGGAATTCTCTTCAGATGATATTTGGTATAAAATGTGCTTTCCTGCCTTTCATCACCCTGTAGTGTATTTATACATTTATTTTTTAACCTCTCCTGGGAACTCACCGTTACCACTTTTATTTTATGGTCCAATTTATGCATATGCTGAGCTGGAAGAGAAATTGTGGCTGAGAGAAGAGGGTTGGTGTGCACATGTAGGTATTTGGTGTGTGTGTGAGGCTGTGTGTATGGAAGCGCGTACTGCGGGTTAAATATTCCTGAACATGGCCTTACGTCTCTCACCCGCACATTCTTCTGCACAGGTTGCTTGAAGCACCGCAGTTGAGCTCTGCCCACTTCGCCCCGGTTCTCAGTCACCTGTTTCTTTTTCAGGACTGGAGTCCTTTGCAGATATGGACATTGACCAAGTGCAGGGACGCTGGGCTCTGAGCCCTTGTTCTGTGTTCGATGAAAGTACAAAGTACATGTTTGTCTCTCTTGTGAGCATAAAGGAGGAAAAAACCCACCTGTTTTGCCTTCAGAAAACGTCTTTTGATCTGACCGTCCTGGGAAGGAAAGCTGGAGTGAACTACTTTTCTGCCAGTTAGGTTGTCTGATCTTTCCTGTGCCTCTCACGAAAACAAAATTGGGAGCTGAAAGAATCCACTGTTGAGGGAAAAAAGGAGGATGCTTTTCATCATCCTGTGAATCAGAAGCAAAGATACAGCTTTTTTTTTTCTTGTCATATCCAATAACACCTGGTACTATTTGGAGCCCTACCTCGGTTGGGAAGGAAAGAGTGACTTAATTTCGTTTGGTCATCTGTCTTAGGTCCCAGATAAGGTAATGAAAATTTAAGTTTCTCATTAACATTCTATATGAAATGAAAAATTAAGGGGTATAGTTTTTTTGTAGTTTTAAAAGTGACTAGCGACACAGCACTGTTGAAAAGTTTCCCAAGTATCAACAAAGTAATTTTGATATCAAAGGTCATTGTGCAGACCCATTTTGTAAAATAGGTTTGATTTAGAAATCAAGGGACCAGTGTTTCAAAGTCAACCTTTGTTGTTTCAAGGGGCTTTGCAGAGCTATTCAGACTCTGTGTATATGGAGAGTCTTACCTTCCAAAGCTAAGTGCTTCCTACTGCTCCTGGCCATGTGGCTTGTAGCCCCCAGCACGGCTTAGTCGGTGGCCATGGGTTCCTTCTCTCATCAGAAAAATGATAATGAAATATTGAAACATAGCTGATGTGCCATCTCCTACTCTTTGCTGTGAAGCCCCAACCAAAGGGCTTTTGCTTCACTTCCCTTGGCATTGCGAATAACCACAGGGCCATTTCATTATTTATGCAGAAGGCATTTATTTAGCACCGACAGTGTCTCCCACGGTGCACCTGCTGCTGACATGCGTCCTTTCCGCACGACCAAAAAGGGTCACACTTCCTTTAGGATGGACACAGTCGGTGGGTGAGTAAGCACTTCCGCCAAATAATTACCCAAATATGCTTATTTAGTACACATATAAAGAAACCAATCATATTTTGTGATAAAAGGCCTTGATATCCATAGGGCCTGGGGTGAGGTGGCAGGGCTCACCATCAGACTCTAAGAAATGACCCCACGGGGCCTTTCTTCAGGGGAAAGCGAAGGGTCCTGGAGAGAGGCACATGCCAGTTGACAGTGTGAGACGCAGGGAGTGGAGCCCAGTAGGTAAGGTGGGGCAGGTCTGTGAATGGCCTTTTTCCTCAATGAGGAAAGGAGTTTGCAGTTAGCTGCCTGTGGGTAACTGTGGAGAGATTTTGAGGGTGACATGTATGGTTCAACTCCATACTGGGGTGCTAGCCCCCACTGAGACCTGGCTCCCCGAGCTGGGCTGCAGCCATGCCCTGAGGTACTGCGGAGTATTAGAAGTCACATCTTAAGTGGTCTCGGTGAGGAAAATGCTTGCACGATATCTTTCAGTTTAAAAAGTACACTAAATGTACTTTTTTTTGTTTGTTTGAGACTGAGTCTCACTCCGTTGCCCTGGGTGGAGTGGCGCGGTGTCATCATAGCTCACAGCAACCTCAAACTCCTGGGCTCAAGTGATCTTCTTGCCTCAGTCTCCAAAGTAGCTGGGACTACAGCTGCTCAGCACGACGCCTGTCTAGCGTTTCTATTTGTAGTAGAGACGGGGATCTCACTCTTGCTCAGGCTGGGCTCGTGCACCTGAGCTCAAGCAATTCACTTGCCTTGGCCTTCCAGAGTGCTGGGATTACAGGCGTGAGCCACTGTGTCTGGCTGAAAATCTTCTTTCAAAAGGGGAATGGTTCAAAGTGTCAGAGGAAGGGTGATTATTTGGGACTGAGGTACTCTAGGGGACATCGCCATAGGATTTGGTAATGGGCCGTCTACGGTGGACTCCACGGCCACAGCTCGGTAGACAGCGGCAGACTGCTTGGAGGCAGGCTAAGCAGAAAGATCAAGATGAGGAGCCAGACGTGCCCCTGGTGGATTCGAGGGAAGGAGGTGAGAGATTCCCTGGAGAGGGGCTCATGGGGTTTGCTCCCCTGTGCCTGCAGATGAATGGGATTTGAACATTCCGATGGGTTGAGGGAGGGGGCAGTGCAGTGGGAGAAGCTGGAGAATCACAGGAGTGGTGAGCTGATGGAGCTAGATGGGGGGTGAGTGGGACTCAGCACAGGTGGAAGAACGCAAGAAGGTGCTGGTTTGGGGCGAGGACGGAAGAACTCTGTCTTCTCAGTGAGGGACCAGGTTCTCTAGGGGAGGAGTGGATGGGGTCTGGGACAACGTTGAGGGCAGGAGTGAATTTTTCCAACAGTGGAGAGATGGGGCTGGGAGTCCCAAGGGACAGCTGTGAGCTGGGAGAGGCCTCTGCTGAAGTCAGAAACCTACGAATCCAAAACTCATTGGGAGATACTTGTGTGCTCATGTCTCCAAGGCTTACTAATCGTGTGTGTGTGTGTCCCCCATAATGAGCGCTCAGTACACATTGGTAGATCTGCAGACTTTTTTGACTTTCGTACAACCCCAGTACTGTGTCAAGATGTGAATCCTTTTCCTGCTTCTGATTTACTTTTGTGACCTTTGTTTTTCTTCTCTACAGTTGGTATTTCTTACTCCACTAAAAAAGGATTTATGCAAGAATGAAAATTTAATCCAAAAGCACATCATCCCTTCTGTGGATAAAGCATCATTTATAGTTAGTCCTACAAAAGAGTCATAGGGGACAAGATGGTCCTTGCCCTTAAGAAGTTTCGAGAGTACTGGGGGATGGAGGTGAATTAGGGATTACCAGTATAGGCTGTGCCATCAGAGACAGAAAGGAAGAGCTCAGAATATTCCAGAGAAGGGGACAGCCAATCCGGTGGCAGAAGAGGTGGTTTGCGCTGGACCTTGGCGTGTGTGGAGTGTCAACAGCAGACTGCCGGCTGGGGGCAGGCGTGTTTTGGATGGAGGTGGTGGTGGGCAGTGTTTCAGTTGGAGGAGACGGCCTGAAGCTGGGAAAACGTGGGATGTGTTTGAGAAATGAAATATATACCCGTGTACATCTACAGATATAGCCATATATGGAAATTACAGTTAGTTACTCGTTTTCAGGTTTGGGTACTTGGAAATTTACCTTGGGTTTGTGTCATAGATCTGACAAGACCTCTGATGGGAGAGTCAGTGTGGGTGAATCTCATTCTTCACCCAGATCAGAACCAGGGAAAACTTTGCTTTTCTCCATTAGTCATTAAATACTTGATTCCAAAAATCGGAGATTTGTAGGTATTCACATTGCTTCATAGATTTAAATAATTTGTTTAAAAGTGCCCAGACATCAATATTTATCAAAACCAAATTGCTTTGAGGAGTGGTTTCAAATTTCATTAGAAATTTCCTCAAGTTTCCAGTTAATATTTCATGCATTAGCTTTAAACTGCAAACTCTGGAACGATTCTGTTGTTTTTAAGACATTTTTGAGAAGATAAAGGACAATGACAGTTTCAGGTTTACAAATTTGTTGTCCCCGAGCATAAACAATCCTTTAATCCTGTAGCTTTTTTTTTTTTAGTTGCTGTCATTATATTATGAGCATACGGAATCATTTCTCATACCTAAAGTATATGGGGAGATAAAATTGGGAGCAGGGACGTTTCTTGCTCAATACATGTGTGTTTAATTTTGAACTATTCCTACTTCAGAATTATTAGGTCTTGAGTTGAAAACAATTCTATATCATCTCCTGTTAGATGACATTTCCTAGAAGTGAAAGGGCAAAGTTGATTTCTTTCCACGATGAAGGGAATGTCTTTTTCTTTCTCATTTTTTCTCATCTATGACGGAGAACAGTGTGGGACCAAGGAATAAGCTTGGTGCTTTGCAGATCACGACGAGAAGACAGCCGTTTCTGGGATGTACAACTGTTAGCTCATAGGTGAACAAGGTCTTTGCACTAACCCCAAAAGATGTACCTTCAGCTTCATTATAAAAAAATCATTTCTGCCCATTTGTTCTAAGACATTTTCATTCACAGACGTTTTTGGATTCTCTATCTGCAGAGGGATAATTCATATGCTGAGGGCACAATGCTTATTATTTTCCCCCTCATAACGAATCAAGATCATATGGTGGGCAGTGACCGTATTTTCCTTAAAATTCTTCTTTAGGACGGTGCCTGTGGCTCAGGGAGTAGGGCACCAGTCCCATATACTGAGGGTGGCAGATTCGAACCCGGCCCTGGCCAAAACTGCAACAACAAAAAGAAATAAAGTTCTTCTTTAGCCATGGCACCCTGTCTTGCTCTCAGCCACTTTCCTCTTCTCCCACCAGAACTGGAGCTGAGCATTTCAGTTTCTTTCGGATATGGTGCTGTGTAAATGAACATCGGCCTGTCTTGTCTTCCCACCTCCTTGAGCGCCTCGGGTTCTGTCCTTCGCTTGTATTTCTGCACAAAGTATCGCTGGTGTTATTAAACCAGGCAGGCAGATTCCAGCCGCATGGTACCCCAAGCTCTTGCAGCAGTGCCCGTGAGTGGTCTTTCCCCACTGAAGTCTTCCCTTTCTAGGCGTCCCTCCTCCACCCCCCGCCCCTCTTCTGTTGGCTCCCTTGCTGGACCAAAATCCAGGTCATTCCATGCTGGAGTTCCTCCAGGTTTTCCTCTCTGTCTTTGCTCACCTCACTCTGTAGTTTCTCCCTGCCCAGTCTCATTTATTGATGTTCACGAATTCATTGTGTACCTGCCCCAGACTGAGCAATAGATGATCTCTTGGCACCTTGAGCCCCTCGTGTTCAGAATGCACCCGTGATTCAGCCCTCTGCCCAGAGCCTGCTTTGTGTTCAGCTGTCCTGTGTGGATGAATGGCATTGCCACAGACCCAGGGATGCCAGCCCCGAACCTCGCTGTCCTCTTGGTCGTCCCTTCTCCCTCACTCCCTCAACTCATCATTGTCAAGTCTAGTTTAGGAAAACAGTCCTGAAAACCCCCCGGGACCCTTCCCATTCTCCACCTTCCCTGTCTTCGCTCTTTTCCTCACTGTTGCCACCGGAGTTCATGCTACCATTATCTTTCACAGCGTACGTGTACTTGGTGGGCAAGGTTTAACATGCACTCACTCGCTACATTCACATATGTGCTCATTTTCATCTATAATTATTTGATGGTTACCTTATTTCCCTGCAATTGGGATAGATGCTCTGTGTAGGCAGGGACCGTTTCCTTTTCCTTCCCCTCCCTTCCTCCCTTACCTTTTCTTTCTTTGGGGGGGGGGGTCATGGTATGTTCTCATTACTTTAGCAAATTTCCTGGCACATAGGCATTATTCAGAATATATCCGTTACAAGAATGAGTAAACGAACATTAAAATTTGATTTTTGTTGTTTATACGACTTAACGTTTATTGACGTGCTTTTATGCTGATAAAGATTAAGAAAATCCTCCTTGAGCAGTTCTATTGTAAATACGTGTTTTTCTGACTGCAGAGCTCTTTGGTTCTAATGTGAGAAAGGCTGGAAAGCCTGGAAAAAATTCTATCACACTGTCTATGGTTTTGAATCGTAGTTTTCTATTGTATCATGACAATTTTGTCATTTGAACGAATGGTTTAAAATAAAATTGACAGACCGCAGACATACAATCTTTCTAGAATATTTGTCTTTGATGCTCGAAAACTCTTTTGGAAAGACCTTGTTTAGTTAAAGAAATATCTCTGACTACTGGAGCCCATAAGGTTTGATGAACTTTAGGCACCATTTAAAATATATTACATTTTGTTTAGTGTCAAAAATATGTTCTCTGCTTCAGTAACTGCTGCCACTTTATAAGAGTCCATGTTGTCATCCGGACCTTCCATCATAGTCAGGTTTTTCAGGGTCAGAGCATGAAGTCTGTGGTTAATATTTTCTACAAAGCAGCGTGCTGTAGGTTGGAGGTGACCACATAGAGCGTGAAAGGTGGGTTCTCCACTAGGAATGGAGTCTTTTCTTCTCTACTTTTCTTGCATTGCATACTGTCCTGTGCAGGAGGAAGCAGCCTTACCTTCTCTCCAGTGATGGGATGGGTGGGCATGCCAGGGTTTCATTTTAGCATTTGTTTGAGGGGAGTGAGTATCCAGATTGTCCTGGGACAAGGTAACACCTGGCGTTTTCTCAGCTCATCTTGTCAACTCAAGAGTCAAGAACTTCGACGTAATCTAACACATTCCCTGTTCTCTCTAGAGGGCTCACTTTCCCATGGAGGATTCTGGTCTTTTATGTTGAGAGCTTTCCTTTTATATATACCCCACCCCCGTTTTTTTCTAGTTGTGCATTAGAATATCCGACTTTACCTCTTTATAATCTCATTAAAGTCATTAAAACATGAAAGAAACAGTATAGTCAATCTGCATGGATTTTAAAGGCGTGGTGTTCCTGCGAGGGCCTGTTTGTGGGGTGGTGCATTTAGTGTGGTGGAGAAGGGAGCAGCTTACGGCCAGTGCCAGATGGACGCCCCTTTCGGAATCTGTTCCTTATCCCAGGGGCCCTATTATACGGGGTTTATTTTCAATATTAATCTTGATACGAAGGCAGCTGCAGTTCTTAAAAAAAAAAATCATTCCTCTAACTTATTTTTATTACGGCCAAAGAAATTTATAGATCAGCTTTATAGATGGATTCTACTTTTTCCCTCGGTTATTAACCAGCACTGTGGAATGTGTAGTAATTTTTCCTATGTGCCATATATATATATTCTTCCACTAGTAGCAATGAGAAAGATAATTCTTTTTTGTTAGGAATAAATGGAGCCAGCATGTATGGTAATATGTGTACTTTGTGTTAAGAGTCCCTGTAAATAAGGTTCTAACATTTTACTTTAAAGTTACGTAGTATGCCTCCCCCACGCCCCGCCCTTTTTAAGCTTCTAAGCAAGCATTCCTTCCTCAAATGTGTTACATGTTGACTGTGGCATGTCAAGAGGGTTAATACATTTTTAGATAATATTTATGGTGTCTTCAGCTTAAAATGCAGCCTAACTAATATCCCTTTGTGATCGTGTGACGATTTTTACATCTGCTCTGTTTCCCTTTTGGTCACTTGTATTTACAACTTGATTTGCCTAAGTACGGTTGAGTCACTCTTCTAGAACAGATTTTGGTTTTTGCTGAAGCGAGTAAAATTTAATATGTGATTTTAGAAGAGCAGCTTATAAATTGCTGTATAATCACATCTTTTTAAACTTGTGTAAGGAAATGTTAAGGTAATCTTGAATGCATTCGTGTACAAAATGACTGTTCAGGATCCCAAGAATAAAATGCCTCCCTTATTTTTAGGAGTCCTGAAATTTATGTTTTGTTTCTTTTTTATGAAACGCTAAGATAAATTTGAGCTGTGTAGCAGATTAACATTGACATCGTGACTGCGTTCAGCGATTTGTCTTCAAGATGAAAGCTAGTGGCCCCTACTTTGTAGGGATTTTATTTTATTGTTACGTGTAAGAAACCATCAGCTAAATACTCAAACTATTTAAAGTAATAGATTTAGGAAAAAAAACACCCTCCTTATAACATAAATGTAAAATCTGAAGTTACAGGTTTGGGGATAGTTGGTGGGGAGAAATGTGATTTCCTGGGATCCTGCTTATAGAACCTTTCCCCAGACATAAGACTTAGACCCCCATGTGGGCCTTTTCCTAGTGAAATATTTTAGATAAACATAACTGGTAAAATACAGAGAACTAATGAAAGCTATATGATCACCCATCTGGTAAGAAGTTGTCCCTACAGAATTCAGGCAATCATAAAATCACAGAAAAATGTATGTAATCAAGATATTCTTGCAGTGTGAGCAAAAGCTCTCTGCCACTGCTCTGTACAACACTAGCCCTGAGGTGTCTGCTGTAGCCAGCCAGTGGTTTCATAGATTCTTATAATTTCTTATCAAGTATCTGAGATTTACTCTTAAGCCATGATAGATGTGAATTAGTAGACCCCATAGGTAGTCTTGTTTGGTTGAAGTGATTATAGATGATACATGCTTCTGAATTTCTTATCGTTAATGATTTCTGAGTTAAGTAGGCCTTAGGTATTTGGCTTATCAAATGTGGTTGAGAGGGGAAAATAAATACATCAAGTCACTTATAATACTGAAGGAAGAATGTATAGGTTTATTGATCTTTTAAAAAATGTTAACCTTAAAGGAACATGTTGAACTATTTCTGTTTCTTGACTTATCCTTTGCAGGAAAAAAAGGAAAGCAACTGGATATTTATATAAGTGGAACGTCTCCTAGCTGACAGCTGACAAATTGATACATACTCGAAGTACATTTAATATAATCCTTAATGGTAGTCAATAATCTTATAAGTAGATACATCCCGCAGTGGCATAATGCCCACTTGAGGGAAGACTACGGAATGGGTTTGGATAGTGTAGAAGCAATGATCCCACAATATTTATTTTAAAATACTTTGCATATCTCTATTTATGCTTAATGTATGGATTGATCTCTCATTAGAGTTTCTCAGTCCCCGTTGACATTTGGACAGTACGATTCTTTGTGGAGGCTGCCCTGGGCATTCCTGTATGTTAAACTGCATTCTGGCCTTAGCCACTGGATGCCAGAAGTCATGGCAATAAAAACTCTCTGAAGATCATTAAGTATCCCCTGGGAGTGGGGTACCCCCAGTCGAGAATCACTGATCTGCAAGCCTCATACTTAGGACCCAATCCATGACTTCGTATGCATCTACATATTAGCATATTAGATTTTGGCACTAATACGCTGTGGTTTAAGAGCACTAAATTTTATACTTGGCAGAGGAAAGAACGAAAAACAATATAGAAAGTCATTGATGTTTTGAATGGAATTCATACTAAATCATACTTAGAGGGATTGATTGAAATAAGAGAATGTGTGTTTTTACCATTGGTTAGTAGAGTTTGGTTTATGAGCTAGAGACGTTTTTTAATTAGTTAAAAGGTTCTCCTTGAAGAAGACTGGGGAACGTTTTACTTAATTTTTTTTTACGCTGGAAATTTCATGATTGTGAAAGAAGTAATGCCCGGGAGGCTTAGTCAGGGTGTTGGGTGTAAATGTGCCGTGTCATTAGAGGCCTAGAGGTTTGCTCTCCGCAGAAGGTCTCTGAGGTCTGTCCATCATTTGATTGCAGCAGAAACTACAAAATCTGGGTGGCTTAAGGACTAGGTTGCCGGCCCTATACACTGGGGATGGCGGTTCAAGCCTGGCCCTGGCCAAAACTGCAAAAAAAAAAAAAAAAAAGAACTACAAAATACAAAATCTAGTAGTACAAGGAAAATAACTAATAACCCACATTTATTTTTTTTATCTTATATGACTTTTTATTTCTATTTTGTTTTAAGGTTTGACAGTGCTTCGGCAAACCGTAATAGCAGTGGGTCACCTGAATTGGATGTGGACTGAGCCTTATGCACAGAAAAAATAATGGCTTAGTGATTTGTGTCTTCAACCACACTGAAGCTGCCACGTACCCCTGAGGTTGATCCTGAGGCCACTGCCTTATGATTTGAGTACCGCCTGTGTGCTGGGCCCTGATGTTGCAATGTCCAACGAGGCCCAGCCACGGCTCCCATGGAGTTGAGGAGGGAGGGAGACAGACACCAAAATAGATCATTTTGGCCCCTTGTAGAGTGACGCACTGGTTACCTGGGAGCTTGGAGAAAGAGAAGGCAGTGCCCGGGTGTGGGGAGGGTGGTGCAGGGAAGGCTTATTATGTATCCAAGGAGTCATTTCTTGAGCATCCTTTTTTTTTTTTTTTAAATTGAGACATTTTTTTTTCTTACCCTAGGTAGAGGCTGTGGCATCACAGCTCACAGCAACCTCAAACTCTTGGGCTTAAGCGATTTTCTTGCCTCAGTCTCCTGAGTAGTAGGGATTACAGTTGCCCTCTGGAATGCCTGGCTGTTTTTAGAGATAGGGTCTCACTCTTGCTCAGGCTGGTCTCAAATTCCCGAGCTAAGGCAATCTACCCACCTTGGCCTCCCAGAGTGCTGGGGTTACACGTGTGAACCACCTCGCCTGGCCTTGAACATCCTTGACGAGGATACCTGCTATGACCATCAGTGGAAGTACTTGTTATAAACTAATTCACACTGAAGTGTCCATAACAGATTAAGAGCTAAGTGGGTATTCCTCCCAATGATAGTAGAATTTATCACTCATGGAGTCATAGCCCTTTGTAAAACCAAGGAATGTCCTGCTAGTCTGGAAATTTGCATGTTTCTGACCTATTTTTGGGCCATAGAGAGGTCTTTCCATTTCTTCTAGTGATATCAAAGACAGTAGTCAACTTTTTCTTCCATCTCGACTAACAACTACTCCCAGCTGTCATATCTCATTTGTAAATTGCTATTATTTTATTGGGGATGCCAACCAGTTTGCTAAATACAGTAGCAGATACAAAGAGTAGACACCTGGAAATTACATTCTGAATCTTTGTCTCCTGCTATCATGGGTCCGTCTTCCTTCTCCTTTGTGTTCAATCTTTCTACCACCAAGTCAAGCCACGCCTCCCCAAAGCAGTCTATACTTGCAGGTTCCTGTATCAGCCTTCCCTCTGTCTTCTATTCTTAGAATGGTGCATTCCCATTTCTCCATCTGCCATCTCCACTTTGGTCTCTGCCCAAGTAGTTTTCTCTACCAGAGTGCTTTTGTTTTATGGCAAACTCCTACACATCCTGCAAGACCCCACTCAAATGGCTCCTCTTGTTTGAAACCTGCTGACTTTCCAGGGGGAGCATGTTGCATACATCCTTCACATAGCACCTGTCATGTGGGTTCCTATCTAGTTCTTCTTTCTGTTGGAACTCTTCTTAGGTAGGTCTTATTTACATTTTCAAAACCAGTATCTACTATTGTGTCTTTTATATAATAGGCACTTAATAAATAATATATGAAATGTTTCAGTGACCCATTTATTGAATTCCTGTCTTCCCAGGCTTCTCAGTCCCAACTTTCTGACATTTATCCAGTGCCTCTTCCATATGAGACCCTTTGCTGGGGGTTTGTATCGTCTCATCCTCCTTACTCAGCACAGTCCGATAAGTCCTGTCCTTTCTTCCTGAGAAATGAGGAGACAGAAGTTCAGGTTGTAAACAGGAAGCAACTTAACCTGATGACACTTGGCTCATTAGTGGTAGCTGGGATTCCGGCTTGGACCTCTCTGGGCTCCCTCACTTCTGCATTCACCAGGTACATACGGAGCAGGACACAGCACTGGACTAGACAAATGGGCTGTCCATCTTCAGTAAACAGACAAGTAAATGCCGTGAGTCAGTCAGTTATCAGTGAGTTAATATCCAGTGAGATTTACAGGAGGGATGGGGCTGAGACTGAGCGGTGCAGGTCCTGTTAGTGGAGGTCCTGGGAGGACTTGCTGCTGAGCCGACAGAAAGCCAGGCTGGTGGAGGGAGCGGTTCAGCCATGCAGAACGGCAGGTGCGGGACACTGAGGGCAGCAGTGCAGTGGGCCTGGAGCTGAGCCGCGTGAGCAGCCCTCTGAGCAGGGAATTTGGAGAAGGAGGCAGCAGCTAGATCTTACAGTGCTTGGGCCAGGGAGTTGGCCTTTTAAGTAAGTATCTTGGAGAAGCCATTGGAGGTTTTTTTTAGTAGTAAAACTCTCTTGCACAGCCATTTAAACCACAGCAGTTTGTAAAGCAGATATACTTGATCTGTTTTGGATTCTGTGTGACTCATTGGAATGTCACCTGGGCCACTAGTACAGAAAGAAAATATGCACTAACCCATTTAATCCTCAAAACCTCCACGATGAGGTGAATATGTTCTTATCCCTGTGTTAGAGATGGGGAAAGTGAAGCCCATGGAGGCAAACAGTTTTGCATGGTGACACAGCCAGCAAGGAAACTCAGCTGGGATTTGAACTTGTCCTTAAGACAAGCGGGGTGCTTGCCTGCCATCCCGTATCTGGTGTGGGAATGGGAGTGGACGTTGCAGCCAGCTGGTCTGACTCAGGGTGAGGGACACTCTGAGTTTCCTTCTTTCTGCTATGGCCCCAGACACTGGCAGACTCCTGCCGGCCTTGACCTGTTTTTCACTAGGCTCCTTGCCCCAGTCTTTCTCAATGCTGAACTTGTGCGTCTCAGATGATTTATGTGCTCAAGCGTGGGGTTTGCCTCTCTCTCTACACCCTCCTCCCTCTAACAAACTCCTTCCTGGACATCCCTATTTTAATGCGTTTTGAAATATTCAGGTTGGCCTTCAAGGCCCACCAGAGCCTGGCTGCCTGCCGCCTCTCCCAGCTTGCCTCCCTTTCCTGCAGGCGACGCTCTCTGCTTTGGTCTCTGAACAGGACTTGTGCACAGTTAAGTCTGCACTTCACCCACTCCCTGCCCTTTGCCCCGCTCTTCTTCTCTGTCGCCTTTTCTTGGTTCGAGGCTCGGTCCTCTGAAAAGCCATTCTTTTGTGGCTCCTTCTCTTCTTAAACTTGCAAGCCATTAGCTAGCAACTTGGCCCTTAGTTTGATGCCTTTTTTTTTTTGAGACAGTTTCATGTTGTCACCCTCAGTAGAGTGCTGTGGTGTCACAGCTCACAGCAACCCCAAACTCTTGGGCTCAAGTGATCCTCTTGCCTCAGCCTCCCGAGCATCTGGGACTATGGGCATGCACCACCACACCCAGCTATTTTTAGAGGCTGGGTCTCGCTCTAGCTCAGACTGGTCTGGAACTCCTGAGCTCAGGCAATCCACCTGCCCCGGCCTCCCAGGGTGCTGGGATTACAGGTGTGAGCCTTCCACACCTTCGTGTCCGGCCTGATCTGTTTTTTTTTTTTTTCCTCTCATCACCCCAACTAAGTTGTCCCTTAAAATCAACACTCAAATCTTGTGTTTCTGAACATCTAGAGATATATTCCCCAAATATATCCTATGAATTAGCATCTACTAGGATTCAGTTAAGAGTTGGTAAGGTTTTGGCAGGAAGAGGGAGAGCTGTGTTACCATTGGCCTATTTTTGTTGGTGTCTGTTTAAGGAGAAACAGATCCTTTCTTTTCCCATTCTCTGGAATACTGATGATACCTGGTTATTGGGCCAGTCCCAAAGATGACTCCATTTTTTGTGAAAAACAAAAAACAACACCAAAAACTAAAAACTTGATTCTGAAACCTTAGTATCCTCTTTTCTACTTATATTTGTTTTTATGATATTAAACAAGTGCAGTTGGGTTGGAGAGGGTTTTTTTCCCCCTTGTCGCTTTTAACTCGTCCAGATGGTTATGCGATTCACAGACTCAAATGTGTCCAGATCATGAAAATCCAAAGGCCTCCGTGTTTGAGTCGAGTCCATATGGTTAGGTACTGTTGTTACTTGTGTGGGTCCACAGAACTTGCCGAGAGAACCAACAGCGGAATTCGTCTACCCTACTCCATCCGATCTCAGATGTTCCCATCTTTTTCTCCTGGTGACAAGGGTAAGTGGGGGGTGGGTCGTCACCTCACAAATGTTTGCATTTTCCCCGCAAGCAAGGAAGGTGAGAAGAGATTGTAAATACTTGAGCAAAGCCTTTATTGACATAGGCGAGACAGCTTGCGCTCCATCAGCATTCCCATAAGATGTGTAGAAAAGTTTATTTTAAAAAAGAAATGTTCACCACATGAGTCTAAAATGAGCTGGGCGATTAGTTCTCAAATACTAGTGTACTTTGGCGTTCCTTAGAAGTGGTTAAAAATACAGAGATGAGGGCCCCACTGCCCAAAGATGTTGATACAGTAAATCCAGGGTGGGGATCAGGTGATCTGCATGTTTAGGAGACCTCTGGTTATTCCCTGGCCCCTGGCACAACACTTTGAGAAACCCTGACCTAGACTACAGTTTTTAAGAAACGTTTTATTTTATTTTATTATTTTTTCTTTTGGATTCATCTGAGGGTACATGTGATTAGGTTACATCGGTTACATTTGTAAGGTAAAGTCCAAATTGCAGTTGGGTCCTTCACCCAGGTACTGTGCCAGATACCCCTAACGCAGACGATTTTAAATTCGAGAGAAAAATCTGCTGTCAGATTTAACACTCAAACCCTTGCTGCTGAGACCTTAGACTGCTGGTTCCCTTCTCCCTGCGTTTCCCTGCAGGCTGGAGTCTGGGTTCATTGTAGTTTGTATTCACACCTGAGCCGATCATCCCTGACCATCCCACCCACCTATGCCTCTGTATCTTTTCTATTAAAAGGTTAGTGCATTGTCTAGAATAAAGCATTTTTCTAGCTAGGTATCTCTAAGATTCAATTACTTTTATGGAATATATAAGTCTTCCAGTCACCACTTTTTCCCCACATATGTGCTCTGGGGAAGGACCAGTGGTGGCACCTCCTTGGCTTCCTGTTTGTACTTGAACTTCAAATGCATATTCTGTGTCTTGATGCATGTCGGGGCTCAGAAGCCGATACCCCCAAATGTAGCGTGTTGTACCAGTTGTTGGATCGAAGAAAAAGCCTGATTTCTCTCTGAGGCCTACTTCCTCCTGCCCCCATCTCTCGTCTCTCCCCCAAAAGGATAAAGTTGTTTTCCGAAGTTCCCTTATTGGCCTAACATCTCGCCCTACCAAAGACATAAATGGTTAACTTCCAGGCCCTTCCTGGAGTTTTCATTAACTGGGCCCATATCACAGAAAGGAAGACCAAAGTCTGTCAACAAACCTAAACAGATGTTTGTCACAAACCATTATCAGCCCTGAAGGCCCAGCAGGCCTTGTCCCAGGCCAAATTTCCCTTCACAGAACCCCCCTCAACAGAATTCCTCCTCTGCCCTCTCCAGAACCTGATTAGCCAGGTCCAAGCCCCCACTCTTTCTGCAACTGCAGAGAGAATAAGCAGGTAAGCTTCTGCATCCCTCAGGGAGTAGGGGGCTCAAGTCTTCACTCTGAAGCCTCCCATATCATGTAAAACTGACCCAGTAACTGTGTATGCCTTTTCTCCATTCTGCCTTTGTGAGTTGATATTTTAGCAAACATTCAGTGGGCAGCAGGTAAGTTTCGCCCCTGCATGGGCCTGGAGAGCAATTCTGAGGACCATCATTTCATCTCCAGGAATTTCTGTGGGTTCGATTGAACCCCTACTACACGTCTATCTACTAACAGTAAGAAGTAGGAACTGGGCCATCAGTGTGGAAGATAGACAAAAATTCTTATCTTCTAGTGAAGGGAGAAAGGCAGTAATTATACCATGTGACATTGAAGTGTTCACGGAAAAATAGAGTAGGGGAAGGGGATGGAAAGTACTGGAGGCAGAGGGGGGTCGCAGAGAACTTTGATGGGGTCTTTAGAGACCAGGTGACATCTGAGGAAAAACTGGGAAGGAGGGAAGTGAGCAAACCCTGGGGACGTTTGTAGGGACAACAGTCTAGGCAGAAGAAACAGCTGTTGCAAAGGTGCTGAGGTGGGACTGTCTGGGCTGTTGAAGGAAGGGCATGGAGGCCGGCAGGCTTGAGTAGCATTAGCTAAGAGGTCACAGAAGAACCTGAGGCTGTTTTAAGGAGCAGAGGAGTGACCTGGTCTGATGAAGACTTTTGAAGGGCGACTTTGGCTCTGCCTTGAGTATTGGGTAGTATGAGCCTAGAGCTGAAGGGGCTTTGGTGGGAGGTGGATGTAAAGGTCTGGGACGGAAAGGATGGCGTGGACCTGGGTGGTCCAGACGAGGTGGGGAAGGTGGCCTTCCTTCCTTAAATATAACTGGAAGGAAAAGCCAACAGACTCTCTTGAGAAAGAGGAGATTTAGGAGTATTTTTTACTTTAATCATGGAAGTGAGTGACTACCCCACCAAAGGAGTGGGAAAGACTGTTGGCGATGCCTCCTGATTCCCACGTGGATGTGCTGCAGATGGCCAGATGCTGCGTCTGGTGCTCAGGAGATGGGCATCTAGGAGCCTGGAGCACGTGGGGCGGCATGTGGGTAATTACACATGTGTGCGTGGAATGCTACATATAGAATTCTACATAGAGAAACAATTATGCATAACTGTATATACATCGTTGGCAGAATTTTGTGTGTGTGTATATATATAAATTATATATGGCCCATAATTACACCTCGTAGCCCATTGTTTACTGTCTGTTGTGTCCAGACTGTTGTTGAACTCCTGCCCTTGGATACTGACCGTCTTCACTCATGAAGTCATCCTTGGTCTCCTAATGGGGGTGCTCCAGACCCACCCAGGATGGCCACCAGTGTTCTTATCATTGGCCTTGGGCTCGTTTTCACTCCTTTGGGCTTTATTATCGTGGAACAGATGACCATTGCTGGAAGCGGTTGGAACTCGGTGATCCCTCTGAAGTTCTCTTCTAGGGAGTCTTTCTGGGAGCCTTTGGAAGTGAGTGGACTTTGCAGTATTCCCGACACCCCCGTCCGTCATGGCACAGTGGGTCTGTGTAAGCAGCTTGACAGGTGTCCGTAGTGAGCCATCAGATTGCACGGCGTCTGCTAACAAATCTCATGGGAAAAAAAGAAAAGAGAATTTGAAGGATTATCTTTTTTTATTTTTTTATTTTTAGGATTAAATTTGTGCCATTTGGCTGTTTGGGACCCTGTAGTTAATACTGCTTTATGAAAAGCCTGTACGGTTCTTCACATGGGTGTCAAAATAATTTCAGGGAAAATGACGTTGTGTGGACTCATCAAGTGGAAGGGTTCGTCTTGTGATTACAGACGGGTTTTTGTCCCGGCTGCTCTAGTTTCCTTCCAAACCCTTTGCCGGGCCAGCTAGACTTCGCAATCTGCATTAATTTACTCTGGCACTTCACATGGTCAGACAGGCCATGGACACGATGGTCTTGAATACATTTCTGAAAAAATCCCGCCGTGCTCCTTTTTAATTGATGTCCTTCATAAATTGTATTTGCCCAGGCTATAATTACTCATCAAGAAGCAAAAAAGCAAATCTACTTTCAAGTACAATGAAGATGTTCTTTTATGATATTATTAAGACGCAGAAGTTTGACAGGCGTAGTGATTTAGTTCTGCTTTATAACGACATCTTCAGGGACTGTATCTTTGGGGATCACCTTTATTAGAACCTATCTAAGTGGAAAGGACCTGTCACCACCCTTGCGCTTCATAAATGCCAAACGCCCTGGCCTTGCAGTGACCACTTCCCCATACACGTGCTCTTTAAAACTGTTGGGATTGGTTGAGCTCTGGCTAATGTTTGTGTGTGCCTTCACGGTAATTAACCACCTCACCTGATGTTCATTTAGTTTATTTGGATTATTTCCTTGTGACTTTTGAAGTTGCATAAATGATCCCTTATGTGGTTGATTCGGGGATCTTTGAAGGAATCCATCAGTGGGGGGCGGGGTTTACAGTCTACAAAGTTTGGAAATAGGCCACATTAAGGTGACTTAGAGTGAATAATTTAGAAATTCTTATTAAGTTACTTCATAAAATGCATAAATTTTACCATGGTATAAAATTGACACATTAGTTAGTTTGTCTATTTATTTATTTGAAGACAGAGTCTCACTGTTGCCCCAGGCTAGAGTGCTGCAGCTCACAGCAACCTCAAACTCCTAGGCTCAAGTGAGCCACTTGTCTCAGCCTCCGGAGTAACTGGAACTACAAGCACCTGCCACAACACCTGTCCAGTTTTTCTATTTAAGTAGAGATAGGGTCTCTGCTCATGCTGGTCTCTAACTCCTGAGCTCAAACAATCTATGTGTCTGGGCCTCCCAGAGTGCTACGATTAAAGGCATGAGCCACCAAACATGGCCAACATGTTTTTTGTAAGAAAGGTTTAGGGGAAAATAAAAGAATATTGTTAATAAAGGGCTTAGAAGAAAGTTTTCCAAAGTGTGTTCCCACAGGGTATTGTAGGAGACACAATAGGAAGTGACCCATTGCTTTTTTTTTGGAGGGCGGAAAGAGAGTTCAGTGTCTCCCACTTAAAGAAAAAGGTAAGCTTCACCCAAGTAGGGACCTTGTCATCTTTCCATTTTGTCTCCAGTGCCTTGCACGAGGCAGGAACGTAAATCCTTGCCGGGCGGATGAACTGCGGAACTTTTCAGAGCCTTTAACTTTGTCGCAGGCATTGTGACTCATCACAGACAATGCAGTTTTCCCTAGAGGTGCTGGGCTGGGGGACCATTTCTTGAGGAGCATTTTACTAGATTCAGGTACCTTGAAATACTCTCTGGGAAATTCTAGCTCTGAGTAAAGTAGATAACAGAGTTGATGTTGAATTGATCACTGAATGAGGGGAAGAGTCAAGGTTTCGTGAATGTTGGAATGTAAGCGATTGTGAGGTAGGCGGGATCCACACATCCAGGGTTCAGTCCGTGATCCTGGGCAAAGTACTGGACTGCCTAGAAGCCTCAGTCTGTTCATCTATAAAATAGGGATACAAATTATATTTATATATATATATATTTTTAAGACAGAGTCTCACTCTGTGGCTTTCACTTCTGTAGAGTACCACAGCATCATCATAGCTCACAGCAACCTCAAACTTTTGGGCTCAAGAGGTCTTCTTGCTTCAGCCTCCCAAGTAGCTGGGACTACGGGAGCCTGCCACAACAGCTGGCTAGTATTTCTATTTCTAGTAGAGATGGGGGAGGGGGGATCTCACTCTTGCTCATTCTGGTCTTGAACTCCTGAGCTCAAGCAATCCACCTGCCTCTGCCTCCCAGAGTGCCAAGGATACAGGTGTAAGCCACTATGCCCAGCCAAAATTATATTTATCTTACTGGTTGTTGGGAAAATATGTTTAGTCTCACTTAGGAAAATGAAATGAAATAAAAGATGTAGATTAAATGCTCATTATCACAAAAAAGTAAGTGGTAAATTACTACGGTTAGGATGGGTGGTTAGGGGTCACATAAGTTTAAAGTCATTAACCTTTCTTCCTCCTTCCCTTCAACAAATACCAGAGTTTTCCCAGTATTCCAGCCGGGCATTGTTACTTCATGGGGGAGACCATAGTGAAGGCAGCTAAGGACCCTTCCCCATGGGCCTAGACGGTTTTTATAATGTAATGTGTTTACTAATGTCACTGTCTCTTAGAGCATAGAGTAAATTTAATTGTATACAATTCACTTAAAGTTAATTGTCCTGAGGTCATTATATTAGAGATCTGCCCCAAAGGAGCACTTTTTCTCCCAGAATCAGATCTATTCTTATAACAAACAAGCAGGATTCATAGGTCACATTATAAAATAAAGTAAGTAGAGATAAGCTAATCAAATGCAAAGTAGCATCTTTCATTCTGATGAGCTTAACGATCACAGAGGGGTGGCCTGGTTTAGCAAATAAAAATATATAGCACCCAATTACGTTTGAATCGCAGATAAATAATGAATACATCTTAGGCATAAGTGTGTCCCCAATAGGGTCTGGGTTCTATTTATACTAAAGAATAAGTTTGGACGGGTGCGGTGGCTTACAGCTATATTGCTAACACTGTGGGAGGCCGGGGAAGGAGGATCGCTTGAGGGCAGGAATTTGAGACCAGCCTGAGTAAGAGTGAGACCCCCATCTCTGCAAAAAAATAAAAAAAAAATGCCAGGCATGGTGATGTGTACCTGTAGTCTCAGCTACTCAGGAGGGGGCTGAGGCAGGAGCATCACTTGAGCCTAGGAGTTTGAGGTTGCAGTGAGCTGCGATCACCCCTTCACACTCTCGCCTGAGCAACAGAGAGAGACTCTGTCTTAAAAAAAAATTGCTGACCATTGAAAAGTCAGATTTATCTGGGTGTCCTGTATTTTATCTGATTACCTTACCACACTGAACCAGAGTTCCAGGCACCTGTGCAGAAGAATGACAATTGACAGCAACAGGTCTGTATTTAAAGCCACTTTAGAGGGGACACTTTACCCTACACAGAATAGAAACCTTTACTTCTGTTTTGGAAATGATTTATAACTGTACCCACCTGATGGGCAAGTGTTTCCAAATTAAAAGCCATTAATTAAGGTCTTATATAGATACAAAAGATATGCAAGAAGGGCTTTGTAATTCCAGCTCTGTACTTTAGGTGAGAGCTTTTCAAATTACGTGGACCGCCGGAGCCACCTGCTTGACTAAACGCCGGCCGGCTCTCGCCTTCATCAGCGCGTGGTGGTGCCAACGTTGTTACTGATTTTTCTCATTTCTCCAGGGCAAATACTAATTAATGGATACAATTCACAGCTGATTAGCTGTAGTTTCTTCAGTAATTACATTCGCATACTAACTGTTCAGAAGAGGATTTCTAACCCAGTTCTTATTTCACTCTAAGCTTAATTTGTTTTTTGAATTGTTTAGGCCCTTAGTTTAATAGCCATTTTATTTTTCTTTGTTGTTTTAGGTGCTATTAGATAATAAGTGACTTTAATCGTAAGAAAAAAATACTCTCTGATAATAAGCTGTTTGCTTTAAATGGTTTTCTAATTCCCCTACAAAACCTACATTTAAATAACGTTAAAGTTGTGATACAGGCTGTTAGGCGGTTTGAGGGGCCAGGATTGGCACATGGATGATACTCATTGGCAGCCCGGGTTCTTATAAGTAACCAAAGTTTGATTGGAGGCGTGAGATTTTGATTCTAGCATCATTAATATGTCAAACATTTCATGGCGATGTTGCCTATATTTAACATTATAGGAAAATAGCAGAAACGTGTGTGTGCACGCGCGTGTGTGTGTGTGTTCACAGGCACAAAATATGCACACGTTTTGGATATCACATGTCTTCAGAGAAACCAGATAAAGGTCTTATTATTATTATTATTATTTTTTTAACACAGCGTCTCACTATGTCATCCTTGGTGGAGTGCCGTGGCGTCACAGCTCACGGCAACCTCCAACTCTTGGGCTTAAGCGATTCTCTTGCCTCAGCCTCCCAGGTAGCTGGGACTACAGGCCCCCGCCACAACGCCTGGCTATTTTAGGTTGTAGTTGTCATTATTGTTTGGCAGGCCTGGGTTGGGTTTGAACCTGCCAGGTCCGCGGTGTCCGTGGCTGGTGCCCTAGCCGTTGAGCTACAGGTGCTGAGCCATATAAAGGTCTTTCTTCAGTGCTAACAAATACATCTTTCAGAAATCCTTATAAAGATACTTACTCCAGTGAATCTGAGTCTTCACTGAGAGCTTCTCTGGTGGCACACCAGGTGTGTGTGTTTTCCAGGGTGGGACTGTGCTTCTGTGGACAGGAGCAGCGCTTTGGAACCATTAGAGTCTTTCATATAAATCCTGTTTAGTTCTTTGATCCTTGGTGTGATAAAATGTAACATGTCAATCCCGCCTCTGTGCCCTGAGTCCTCACCCATCCAGAGTCAGGGGTGGAGAGCCCCCTGGAACGAAGTGTTTTGTTGGTTTATTGAGAGGAGGATTATGTGAGGCTTCCATATCTGCATATCTATTTATAAATTCTATTTATTCTCTATACTTATCAATGTATCTGTGTATCTGACTACCTACCTGTTTCTCTGTATCTGTCCACCGATCCATCTCTCTCTTTCCGTGGGGAAAATGAACCTTTCACTTTAAATAATAACCAGATTTATTTATGTTAGAAAATAGATATATACATCTCACCCTTTGGTGAGCAAAGCTGTGCTTTTTTTGATGCATCGAAGGAAGGGAAATAATACATTGTATAAAAAGGATAGTCCTTCACCATTTAAAAATCACGAAAATAATGTAGCTCTTAAGATAATTATGCTCATGGGACCTTTCCGTATTGCCAGACTGATAACCGAATGTTTAAAGCCACAAAACGTGCCCAGTTAGACCATTCAAACCTGAAAATACATTTCTCCCCAAATCCAAGTTTTACATTTTGATAACAGGTCCCTAGAAGTAAAGAGCTTATGTCTGAAATGCTGATACAGCCTTATTTGTGATGTTATGAATGGGCTATTGTGTTAGGGAATGAAATAAAAATTGCTGTGTTCATAAGATCTCGCTTATTTTTTAAACCTCTTTGCACTTAGTGTTACATTGAGAGATTAAATATCACTGTTTTCAGCAGCTCTGATGGACATAGATAGCACTCTAAGCTCTGTTTGAAGATTTAAAAAATATTCTTTAGTCTTATTATTTATTTATATTCATGCCACACCCCATTCACTAGAAAATACTATTTTTGAGTCCTGGGAATTGAATTTCATTCCCTTTAATTCACATTTGAACCTACCCACACTTGTGATATCTGTTCTTGAAAAGTAAGCTATAAAATCCCAGCATGCTTTAAAATGTGTCAAGGTGATTTTCTTAGAAACTCTTTCCCGGCTAGCTTCTGACGAATGCCAGCTCAACGTACACTTGCGACCAGTGGGCCTAATGTGTGTCCTCCTCCGCCTTCACTATTAGTCTTGATGAGAATCAAAACTGTTTTCTAGAATTATCGAGTCAGCTTAACTTCGAGCTGTATTTGCAGCGACAGTCCGGCATGGGGCTTTGAACCCTCGATCACGTTTTGCATTTGGTCTGAGTAAGACCCCCGCCCCACCATCTTGTAACACCAGCATTCTCCCCAAATCACAGCCAGAATTCTTTATCATGCCTCGTATTGACATAAAACAATCTGTTTTCTTTCAGTTTGGAAATAATAACAACTACATGAATATGGCTGAGGCAAACAACGCCTTCTTTGCTGCCAGCGAGGTGGGTGTCTGTCTTCATGTGTTTTCTGCATTACTTAGAGAATATAATGGGCTTGGAGAGAAAAGCAAAGTATTGAATTTATCTCTCTCTCTCGTGTGGTACAAGGTGACGACTTTGGAGGAGAGATGAGAAAAGCCAGTTGGGGAAGAAAATAACCTGACAAGTCTTTACCACCGGTCCATAGGCTGTGACTAATATAAACCACTTCATACACACCTCTTGATGAAAAAAACAGATAAACAAAAATAAATACGTAAGAAAGTGTGTTAAGATATACTCACAGATTGTACTGATATCTAATCAGAGACATGGTCACTTTGGAAACTAGGCTAGAAGCGACGTTGAAGGCATTTTAACTTCACCTGTCTTCAGGGATGATTTTGTTAAGTTGCCGTGGGCTGGGAATATATATGATAGAACAAGGTTAGAGTTTCTTAGGGTTTTAGTGGAGTGAAGCAAAATGAGGCCTAGTCCAGTGCCAGGCAGTGCTGGGTGCTCAGTAAATATTTATTGAATGAATGAATGAGTGGGCTTGCTCCATGACGTGGCTGCAGCTGGGGAAACGGGGTGATGGGATCTGAGTGCAGCGCCATGTGGGGCTCTGGGTCTGTCTCTTTCTCTTAGTGCAGGTGGAACAAACGACTCCTTGTTGCCGGTGTTGCTACATTTGCTGTGACAGGCTTAGGGCTGTTTGGTCTTGTTGGCCTGCCATCTGCAAAAACCTTGAACTTGATGAGGTATTAGATCAAGATGGTGGTTTCCTAAAAACAGTAGACTGTGTGAGACTTCAGATTTTAATACAAGAACAAATAGAAGTGAAATTGGTCCAAATGGAACATTTTTCTCTTGCGGGTCCAAGTAATAAAAAGTCTTCATTTTCTAGATACATTCAAATATAGGAAACTGAACTAGCTTGACCCCAGAGAATGAAAATAATAATGGCTTCGTAAATGATCTTGGTAAAGGGAAGCAAGTGATATGAAAGAAATTAACTTTGAGAAATTATTAGTAGGAATGGGGAGTCGAGAATTAAGGGTGTTCCTAGATTAATCATTTTTATAGTGACCATGATCTCTCTAACCAGGCAGACAGCTCAGATAAGGGAATATTGTCTGGCACTGGGTGCTGTGTTGTTTGTGATAATGAACACAAACCCCATCTGTAAGGACAACATGATGTTTCATTCTGTACGATTTTTTTCCCCTACATTTGAATCAAACATTGATGAAAGCTCTACTGCCAGCAGCTGTTCAGAGACAATTTAATTCCAGCTGTGATAATTCACCGTGTCAGACATTGGCTGTTATATGTTGATACAACAGTTCTCCAGATTTGCATTTTTATCAAAAGGAACAAATGTTTTGAACATTTCAGTACAGATGGTATTTAACCATGTACATACTACTTTAACATGTTCAAGGTAAACACTGAAAAGTCAATATCTGTAAAAAATAATCACATGAACTCTAAGTGATGAGTCTGATATTGCTCATATGGCATAGTCACAAAAGGCTGTGTCCTTTCTTTGTTGATGCCATATGTGGTTATTTACATAATCTCAGATATTTCAGTGTTTGAAGTTCCTCTTTTCTCTAAGGAATGCTTAACTTTATTTTTAATGTATTACCTCTTTTTAAAGTAGTTTAAAATATTGGCATTTTCTTGATTATATATTATAATTTTATTGCCTTGGTTTATTAGGTTAGGATATAGTGATACATTAAATTCCAATGTAAAATTAGTTTTTTTAAAAAATCATAGTACAGGGACATATTATGTGTAAGACGTCTCTGTATTCCTTAACAAAAATAAAAATGAAAATCTTCCTAATTGTGACTGCCCAGCATAAGATGTGCTTTATGTTAGAGTTTAAGAGGTAATCTTATATAACAATTTCTCTGTAGATCTTTTCTTGAATAAAAAATAAAGCCCAAGTAAATGTTAATGCTGCATTATAGCATGTGTCTAATTTCCCAATCATTGCATTAAAAGTAAATTTATTTGGTTTTTTAACATTTTAATGAGTGCAAACTAATTCAGGAAGAGTTTAGGTTTGCATGTTGTAAAGTCTAAATTGTGGCTGAAACCAATTCCCTGCACATAGATATTGTCCTGTAGATAAGACCACAGGGACTGGGATATTCAGAGTTTGAAATTCACACATTTGCTTTATGTTTTCTGTCTGTGTCATGATTACCCTGACCATTTTTAAAGTACTTTAAATATTTATTGAAATAATATTTCAAGTGTTAATTACAGTGGTAATGAAAACAGCCAAATGCCACATATCAAGAATGAGTGTTTATCCGTATTGTTAATGTGATATGTTAGATTTCATTAAGCAGTAATGGGGTAGCAAATGAGTCACAAATTACAGTTGCATCTGTTACTAGACCACATTAGTGCCAAGATAACGGCGAACGCAGCCATAGGGTTACGTTCATTAGCCAACCACGTTCGTGGCCAATTCATCCCTTTGTGTTTGAGAACTCAGGGCACTGCAGATAGAAATTGACATCTTTGGGGGTCATTATTAGAATGCATATGTCAGAAAACCCACTATTTTATTCTTGCTTTCAAATGTGTTTTTATGCTGCAGTGTTTCGCATGTATTGGGTCTGCTAAGAACTTGAGGATGTTCAGTTGTCCCGTCATAGACTGCCAGAGCTGGTGACCTCTTTTTTTTTGGCGAGATACGGATAAGATTTGACAGGTTCTGAATGTAAGAAGTGGTTTTTTTGGTGGTTGTTGTTGTTGTAGCTTTTCTCTTCTGGAGTTCATTTCTCATTTCTCTTAAGTGGTTATTACGTGACATCATGATTGATAACTTGAAGAATGATGATTTTCAGCTCTTAATTAGTCCTCTTAACGGATAATAGCACCCGGATCATCTTACACCAGTTCATTCTTTCAAATACTATTAATAATAAATGAACTCTAACTTTGACCCTCTGAGCTAGGAATAAAAAATATGAGTGGTCCCCCAACCCTTCACTCCACCAAAAAATATTCTAGACCTTGACATTCTCTCTGCCTCCCCACCTCCCCAAAAAATCCAAGTTCTATTTTAAGAAAGATGGTTAGTGTGGTTGACCCCTGCGGCCCTGATCTACATCACAAGGCCTTAGTTTGAAAGTTGCTTTTAAGAATCTTCAGTCGTAGTGGAGAAAAACAATGCCTTAATATTTACTTAGGTCTTAAAATACAACATTTGTCCAAGTCAGTGAGTAATAAATACCAATGTAGTTAGTATTGACAATATCAATACAGGTATATCAGTATAGCTCTCTAGAATAGTCTTTAAAGACTGGTGAAAAAAAAAGTCCTGATAAATACATATTAAAATGTTCATATGAAAGAAAATAACCCTCCTTGTAGTTTAAATGAAAGCACTGGCACCTTTTTATATAAGCGACGGTAAGCCTTATATGAAGTGTTGCATTTACAAACAGTAACAATTTCCATAGAAGAATTCATTGTACTTGATATTATACCAATAACGAAATATAAAAAGCAAACCACACATTTAATATTACTTGTTTTACATATTGTGTCAGAAAGTAAATATGTGTAATGTTCATTTCTGGATTAGTGTGTGTGTGTGCGCGCACACACACCACAGACTTGTCAGCATTTTATGAAGCGTGTGGGTAGTGTCAGCGGTTTGAGCTGTTTCACTAACATATCAATAAAGTAGCAATTTGTTATGTTCTCCAACTAACAACAAAGACAGATGTTGCTAATTAAGTGCGCATTAAAAAACTGTTAATACTGATACTCCATTAAAACCATATGATAATGAGACTTAAATCTTTAATCAGAATGATCAGCAAAACTTTATATATGGAAATCTGTGTTTAAGATGTTTTCATTTGAGAAATAAATATTTGGCCTAGATACGTAGTGTTTTCATGTGAAGTCTTTTTCCCTCTGAGGCAGGAATAAGATATGGGAGCAGACTATGAAGATTTCTATATTTTATTTCCTTTTAGCAGACATTCCATACTCCAAGCCTGGGGGACGAGGAGTTTGAAATCCCGCCAATCACGCCGCCTCCAGAGTCAGACCCCGCCCTGGGCATGCCGGATGTACTGCTCCCCTTTCAAGCCCTCAGCGATCCATTGCCTTCCCAGGGAAATGAATTCACACCCCAGTTTCCCCCTCAAAGCCTGGACCTCCCTTCCATTACAATCTCAAGAAATCTCGTGGAACAAGACAGCGTGCTTCACAGCAGTGGGGTGCATATGGTAGGCACCACATTTATTGCTTGAAAGTATTTTGTTTATCATTTGCTAGTGTCCATGCATGGTCCCGTGGGCCCATGCTTTTGCTGGTCTACTGGTGGACATGTGGTTTGTTACTCTTTAGACACAGGTGCTGAAGAAGAGGGTATTAGATTGGCCAGCAGTCACCTGAGACAGGATGACCCAACAAGATTCTGCTGAGTTGAAATGATTTTTAAGACGTTTGATTCATTGCTTTGGATGTAGCCCATCTTCCCTTGCCTTTGGTTTAACACAGAGTTGGAAGCTGATTTGCCCAAGCAAGGTTTTAGAAATGGAAGCCCTGCTCAAGCACGTAGGTCTTTTGAATTTGTTGGATTACAGCATAATGTTTATGGTACATGATTTGCCCCTACCTCAAATGAAATATCAAACTGCGATACACACAAAGAGAGAAAAATAATTGCTTACAACTAGCAGAGAAAAGTATAGAAGAGGTTATTGTGTGAAATACACCTAATTGTGTTATTTATTGTCATAAACATTGAATAAGACACTCCGGAGAAGCAAGATTACTAATGCAATAATTTTGGTTCTATTTTTCTTAGCATGCAATTATAGTCAGCAATCACTAGAGTAAATCTGCTTAAGTATTTTCAACTCTTCTGCTGGAATTGGTTTTTTTCCATCATAGTACATTTTGCCTTGTGTCTGTCTAGGTGAGGCACTAAGCAGACATTTTTAAAGCAAGATTACTAGTTTATAGTGCTTTAAAAAAAAAACCCTGATAAAATGAAACAGATGTGTTGGTATAACAACAACAACATAACAAATCCTGAGCTTGTTTACATGTTTCTTTACACGTCAGGACCATGCCAGTGATGCTTATTGGTCTCGTTGTTAATTCCCCAGATAACAACATATGATTGCAAAATGTGCAGCGGCTTAGCGGTGCAAAGAATCAATGTGCTCTCTGAAATATAAGATTACGTTCCCAAATAGGATTGTGGCAACATAATTTTCCTTGCTTGTGATCTTTTGTGTTTGAGCTGAACATCAGGGTTTTTATTTTTACTTTTTCTGTGAGAAAAGAATGCAGTGAACAGTCAGGAAATGGTTATTAAGTATTCATAAACATCACTCAACATCACGAACGATTGTTTCCTGTGGACGTTCTTACATTTTTATCCCTTTGACATCAGAACAGAGGACTCCATCCCTCTGTTCCTCTGGAGCCAGGCTTGCCATGTTGTGCTTGAAAATAATAAAGATAAAAAGGATGTATTTAGTCACCAAGGGAGTTTGCCAGGGTCTGCCATTTTTCACAGGTGCTCAGCGAGGCTCATTTAAGCTGCAGAAATAGTTAAAAGACCATATAATGTATGCTAAAATGTGTACTTCATTAAATTGGTAAATATTTATTAATAATATAAGAATCTGCCTTTAAATTAAACATCTGATGAATTACCTTGCCTTAAAGCTATAAAACTATTATTGCTGCTATAAAAAAGTGTAAAGGAGGCATTTTGACTATGAAATTTCATTTCATGGTCAATTGAATTTACTATATTGGAAAGAACTAAAGATGGAATCATAAAATAATTATGATATTCACATACACTTAAAGAACAATGCTTTCACAGACTGGCGTTGGAGAGGACTCAATTTTTAATGCTGCCTATGTAATGTATGGCTAATCACTAAAGCAGTTGAATTATTTCATTGATTTTTAAAAGTATAGGTACTTTAGCTAAGTGCAGACTGTTGTCATGAGTCTATATGGACTTCTTCACATTTATTGGTGCCTTCTTGAAGTTTCGCTGAAGCTGAATAATATTTCTTTTGGCTTGAAACAAACTAATCTTGTTGCAAATTCTAGTAGAATTTCACCTTGAAGAAATGTCATGGGATTTTAAATCACAAATGTTGGAAAAAATAAAATGTACTAGGACAGAATTATGATGAATACAATGTGTCGTTGGCTTTGTTCTATGTACTACCTGACATGTTCACCTATAAACTTGAATTCAGAATCGCCAGAGGCATGGTTAAAAATAGGTTATGTCAAGGTTCCTCTATGTCTCCCTCCGGGTATCGGGTTGGCTGGCTACATCATAATACTCCATAGAAGCCTCCTCGGAGATTTCCCTTAGGAAGGTCACCAGAAAAATAATAAATAATCTTCTATACATCATGCGTTCAGCTTCCCAGGGTGCGATGGATGTTTCATAGCTTATGCCAGTGAGAAGTTTTATTATCCAAATGAATATGGCTGTCTGTTAAGGATTGCTATGGCGAATTAAGACTGTCCTATACGAAGAAAAGCCAGCTTGTTTATGTTGTATTGAACCAGCTTTTCTTCAGCGCGTCACTGGTTTTCCTTTAGAAAGAGTGACAGTTTGTCACATTACTGATTAGCTGCATCATTGTTGGCAACAAGCACAACATGTTTATCTTCCTTAAATTCGTGCCATTATATTTAAAAACAGAAAGCAGGAACAAAAAAAGGGGGGGGGGATTAAAAAGAGTCCAATGATTAGCATTCACATTTCAAAATATGCAAATAACGCCCTAGTATTCAAAAGCGAATTGCTGAAAAATTGAATGTCGATGTATTTGTGACTTCAAAGAACATCCTCGATTTGCTTGTCATGAATACGTGTATTTTCAAACAAGTATTTTTTCTCGTCACAATGTGCCTGCCAAGGCAAAACCAACAGTAGATTTTGGTTAAAAATTTGTTACCTCTAAGCACTATTGTCAGTTCAGATGATCATCTGGAAATTGTTTTAATCTACAAAAGATAGCAATTCTAAAAATCTACAATGTGCGCTCCAAAAGGTTTTTTTTTAACACCTCTCTATAATCTGCCCAGCCCGCTGAGTAGCATTGACATCAGTAGTACATCAATTTCAGAAAGTGGATTATTTTTACTAGACAGCTATTGTGACATATTGGGTCAGTCATAAATGAAAGATATTCATGCAAGCATGCAATACTTGTAATGAAGTCTCACTCTGACCTTCTGTATGATTGATTCTGTAATTTAGTTTTCTCAGGCAGTGCCTGAAATGAAATGAAATCATGTTGAACAAGTTTTGAATACCCACAGTGCACCAGGAGAAGAAAAATCTGCAGCCCTAGAGGCTTGAGAGAGAGCAGATGAACGATTTATCTCTATGCTATTATAGCCTTTGCCAGCATTCAACATTTCTTTTTTTTTTTTTTTTCTTATTTGGCTTAAGTACTTAATTCTGCAGGTAGCTGTAAATGGGAAAATAAAATGCTGTTCAGATTTAAAATGACAGGACAGGAGTATGTGCAGGGGACTGATAAAATATCTTGAATAGAACTGACCTTTCATGTAGCTGAAAGTTACTGGGGGATTCATCCTCATAATTACCATATAGATTATTTTTATTTCTTTCCTGCAATGAAACATTTCAGAGAGCAGTAGTGCTGATTGAATGAAAATTGAACTTGTTAACATTCTTTTCAGCTTAGCCTGTTGTACATAACAGAAGGTTAGCTTTGATGAATTTCAGAATTCTCTTTGATATCGAAGAAACAGACAGTAGAATAATTGTCTCTAGTCTGATATTTTGTATGCCCCCAAAAGAGAATTTATAAAACACACTGATAATTCATATACTTTTTCTTCATACATTATATTTCTGTGTTTAGAGGACTGCCAGATTCTGTTTGATACTGCCTTGGATTTAATTGTAATTGCACATAATTTATAGAAAATGCTTCACTGGGACTCTAGCAATACCAAATGTAGTATGAGAAAATTGAAAATGATGGGAGTAAGGGAGGTATATTTGAGTATGGTAGTAAGGAAAGAAAATAAATACTATAGGGGACACACAGGGGAGAGAATTGTTAGCTTTTAAAATATTCATAAGACTCTTAAGTCATAATCCAGATAGATACCATTTTTGATGAGAAAAGTGGGAATTTATCAAAGTAATACACCTAAAATTGCCAGTCTTATTTTACAAGTTTTTTATACTACTGTTTGGCCTGGCTCTAATTTGGAAGTTGAATTATATTTGTGTTTAAAAAATGTTTTTTGTACCTATTTTACACTAAAAAAAAAAACCTCATGTTAAGAGAAATGGCAGACTTCCAATTAATACATTGTTTTTAGCAATGTTGCTTAATGTGTTATAGATAAAACAGTTATTTCATGGGTCATTAATGTGTTTAATGCATGGAACGTTCTATTAAAACAAGCCCTTATTATTGTTATGAGCGTGTTCATTGCCATTGTCAACAGAGGCTGTGGAGCTGAATTCCACAGGCCGAAGGCCATTTAACCATTGGGAAAACCAGCCATTTCCCATACAAATTGAATGATTACTTCAGCAGTGTTTATTTTTGGTAGAGTTATGGTCAAAAGTATTTTTACTGTACATTAGCAATGCAAAAGACACAACTTACATAAGCAAGAAATTTAGAAGCTATCTGTATGAATTCTAAATTATAAAATAGGACCTATTTATATGAAGTCTAAATTATAAAATTGAAAGTGTATTAACCTTCAGCAAATATTTACGGAACACTTGCTAGGCGCTATATATTGGTTTTAATAATTAGAGTCCGAGGGTGGCGCCTATGGCTCAAAGGAGTAGGGCACTGGCCCCATATGCCAGAGGTGGCGGGTTCAAACCCAGCCCCAGCCAAAAACTGCAAAAAAAAAAAAAAAATAATAATAATAATAATTAGAGTCTGATACTTTGAATACCTACTAAGCAAATATTTACTGAACACCTGCTAAGTACAGTATATTAGTTTTAATAATTGGAGTCTGATTATACTATTTGTGAAATGGTTTTCTTGATTACCAGTGTCTCTTCCATACAGAGACACAGAAATTTTGAGTGTGGATACTGCTTCACAGATGATTCTGGTCAAAAGTCACCTTTAATTTAGCTGCTTCTATAGCAGGTGTCTGCCTAGAAATGTCCAGGCCACAGAACCTTTATGGGCACGTAGCCTCGTGTAGAGCTTAAAGTAAGTATTCTTTCATCTTGGCCTGTGAACACTACTGACACTGGGCAGATAGGTGTTGGCTTTAGGGCTGAGTTAACTTGGGGGTCGTCTATTAAAGCACGACTGTGTTCCGAACTTCCACTAAATCCACTTAGCTCTGTACAGTGTGACACGTGACTATTTGTTTGATTTATAACATTTAAGGGAAAGTTGGCTGCGGTTTATTTCCCTGTATCTTCTTCGAACACACATCGTCTGTTGTTGAGTATTGGCCACTTCTTACCAGTGATTGAGAGGTGGGGAAAACACCCTTTATATCATTTAGGTTCCCAAATGCAAGTGGCATGGTAGCGCAGATGTTTTTTGGAGGGTAAGGATTGCCCTGTTCTGTCACAGCACTTGTTGTGCTTTGCAGTCTCCTTTGCTTCTCTACCACCTGCCCCTCCCACCCAGAATAAAAGCTCTCAGAAGGCAAGACCCTCACCTGTCACATCTGCTGTCACCCCTGGGCCTGGAATAACGACTGGGCTGGCATAGACTAGGCTGTCAAGAAATATTTCATTTATTCAAAATATGAATGAATCAAAGGTCAACGAAAGAATATTCATCTGTTATTAACAGTGTAACTTGACTGCTAAATTTAGACGGAGGGGAGGGGGCTTAAATATCAACAGTTGTTAAAAGTGGAAGTTTTTCTTTACAATTTTAACTTAGGACTGAATAAAATGAGCACTGGGGAATAAAATAAGCTGATCTTGGGTAAAATAAAAGCAGTTACAGGGTACGTGGCTGAAATACTGTTCCGTGTTTGATAGCAAATTCCTGAAAATTTTATTTTGTTAAGAAATGATTAACTCTAAGGAAGACTGTTCTTCACAAAACTTTTACGTGTAGGAATGTTTGATTATAACTCTGAGAGTAGTTATTAAATAAAAATTGACTATTTCACTGTAGGTATTTTATTTTATTATTATTATTATTTAGTTAGTTAGTTTTTGCAGTTTTTTGGCTGGGGCTGGGTTTGAACCCTCCACCTCTGGCATATGAGGCCGGTGCCCTACTCCTTTGAGCCACAGGCACCACCCTCACTGTAGGTATTTTAATGAATGTAAAGTTGGTGGTATGTAAACCTGTAATTATTGGTATGCATTTGACATAACTGTATTTGTGTCAGGCTCCATTGGGGTTAGAATCATAGTAGCTGTGTATAACTGTCGTTAACTTGGAAATAAAATTTGAGCATTGCTATAAGATGTAACTAAATAATTGAATATAACATTACTGGCCCGGATTTCATACTTGTGGTTACTCTGATATTTATCAATTACCAAGTAATTTTTATTGCTGATAATTATTTAATCACTTCATTTCTCAAGAAATATTGATTAAAAAACTGGCACAGAGAAAATAGACTTAGTCACACGCTAATATATTTGGGTTATTTGCTTAATTGGATGTTATCCTTTATAATGAAAATGTAATACTGGATCATTACAGAGTGTATTTATTTGCAAGTCTAGATAAAAGGTGCATTAAACACATTTACGTATTAGATTTTAAAATGTCTTCCATGGTGAAATCAACCTAGTTAGATGAAGTACCAGTGTAATAAGTAAAACTGAGTAAAATAGAAAAGCTTAGGGCTGGGCATGGAGCCTCACATCTGTGAGCTTAGCACTTTGGGAGGCCAAACTGGAAGGATCGTTTGAGGCTAGGAATTTGAGACCAGCCTGGGCAACATAGCAACACCCCCATCCCTACCAAAAAAATAAAATACAATCAAAAATCAATTTGTTTTTTTTCTGTCTTTTTTTTTTCTCTTAAGAGAGAGATGTGGGAGAGACAGATTAGCCCCAAACTGAGACTTTCTTCTCGATTTAAGAAGTAGAGTTGAAAAGCAGAAAAACTTGCTTGCTGTTTAAATCACTGTTATATTACCATGTTCTTACTTCATATGAAGATAACATCTTGGGAGTAAAGTTTGTTCTTCTTTCCTGAGCCCAGAAGACTTTCCTTCCTCTATATTTAAATCTTCTTCACCCCTTCTTTCGGGCCTGGGGCAGTGCTGTGTTGATTGTGTCCCGGATACTTGGTAGTATGTAGGTACCCATACTCTAATCTTATTTTTCTTTTTTCCTTTTGCAGATGTAAGATATAAGCTTTCAGATTTATTTTTTATTGTATTTTAGTTTTTTGGTAGGGATGGGGTCTTGCTGTGTTGCCCAGGCCCAGAGCCTTAGGCTGGCTCCAGATTTATACACTGTCATGGTATTATTTTCTTTTCTTGGTATTTATTTGGCATTCAATTGGTCACGAGTGATTCTAGCTTTTCATTTATGTTAGTAATCTAAAGTTTCCTTTTTAATATAAAATCATTCAGAATTTTAAGTTCACTCAAGTGATTAATGTTCAGTAATAGACTAAGTTTCAGGCAATTTAAGAAAATGAGGGGGCTGCTGCAAGAAATATCCATTCATTGGTCTCCTGTTTAAAAAAAAGACAAAGATGCTGTTTCATCAGGTGAAGAGAGAAGCGGGCCTCCTCTGAGCACTCCCCGCCCCCAGCAAGACACACACAGCTGTAAGGCTGTGGAGCGCACCCACGGACCGGGCCGTGCTTACGGCCAGTAGATGCCCTTCCTGTCAGCCAGACCGCTTCCTGAGGGCCACGGCCTGCTCATTGGGAATGACTTCCAATGACGCGAAAATTAATCCATGGGTCCTCTTCAAAACAGTATATTTAAACATTTATATTTAAACTAAATAGACGTGTCCACTTGGATTTAGATGGGTTGCCCATGAGGTGAGGTCAGTTAATATTTATTGAAATACCTAATCAATAATCATTGCGATTGTGAACTGTGAACTGTGCCGGGATTGGAGAGATGGGAATGGGCCAAGGTGGGGAAACCATGGAAGGAGGTGACCCACCGGGCCGAGGGACAAGGAGAAGTGGAAGCTAACAGGGGCAGAGCTTCAGACTGTCAGTGGCAGCCTTCCACACTGTGAGTATCGTCCAGACTTCTTAAAACGGACAGTACAACTTGTCACTTTATGGCCAGCCTCGTAGCCGGCCTTGCTTTTTCCTGGCTGGGTAACACTGGCCTTCCCTTTCCTTGTCCATGGTGTGTTTGCTCGTGCCGGAGCCTGGGCACAGGTGGATCTCTCCTTCCTAGTCTGCCCCGTTAGCTTCCACTTCTCATGCCTCGGCCTGCTGGGTCACCTCCTCCCGTGATTCCCCACCTTGTGTGATCTGGCCCGTTCCTGTCTGTCCGATCCCAGCACGTTTCACTGTTCCCTTTGCCTCCCCTGCCGCCAGCTTCCCTGCCCTCCTTTACGCTCGTCAAGCTTCTCCCTGCTCAGACTTTGCATGTGCTGTTCCCTCTGCCGGGAGCCTGCTTCCCGGAAGCTCCTGGCTGGGATGTCATCTTCTCTTATGTGATCACATGTGTCCTCCTCCCCTAGTAACTTTCTTTTTTATAACTCATTTATTTTCTTCCTATTTACCACAGTTTGAGTCTGGTTCAGCCCATGCTTTCTAGTTTTAGAGACAGAAGTGTACTTTGGGCATTCACCACCATTCTCCAAGAAAGATGATTTCCATGCTACTTGTCAATGACAGTAGTTTCAAGTGAAGAAGATTTTGGCATTTGCCAAAGTCTGGAGACGTTTGGTTGTCACAGCCTGGTGGGGGAGGGTGGCCACGGGCACCCAGTGGGCAGAGGCTGGAGACGCTGCTGAGTGTTCTGCTAAGCACCTGATGCCCCTCCCCAACAAGGAGCTCCCCAGATCAACAAGTCACAGCTGCTAACGTTGAGAAGCGCTTGTCCAAGATCGTCAGCAGAGACAGAGAGAGACAAGGAGGAATGAATGAGTTTTCTCAAATGCTGAATAACTTAGGAAATAGGATTCCAGTGAACACTACTTATAAAATATAACTGAGAAGGGGGCTGAAAAGTTACCAGCGTTCAACTCTTATTGTTGGATAGGGTAGTGTCAATCTCTTAGAACCAACTGTTTAGTTTGTCTTTAAATGATCATTGGTTTACCTCTCAAGACTAAATTTTAATGAAGGAGAAATATTTATAAGCACACATTAAATTTCTTTGGGCTATACTGATGATTATGCATTTACTTATTGTATCATTACTACTGGAAACAATTGTGAAGTATTTTGGAGACATGTATCTAAATTATTCTGACCTTACTTTGTCATAGTAAATTTGTTAGTCTGTTCTAAACTTTGTATAATGTTTAAAAGAATCACATGGTAGGTAGTTTTCTAATCTTCAGAGATATGAGCATTGGTAGATTGGCTAATCTGGCCTAGCGCATAGTAGGTCTTCATTAAGTGTTTGTAAACTGGGTTGGCATCTTTCTCTCTTTAAGTGGTATTTCTAAGCTCAAAGGAAATGTCTCTTAAAGATTACTTTTTTATGGAAAATGATTGGAGCTGTTCCCCAGTGCGTTGATAATAATTGGTTGGCCCTAAAGGAGCTTGAGTTTCTAAAGAGACACTTTAACCATTCATCTTCTGTATTATAATCCTTACTCATAGGAAGTTATTATCCAATAACTATGGGCTGTGGTGAATGCTAGCATATTTTATTATGCTGATTATGTGAGTCAGAGGTTGCTTAAAACATGTTCTAGAGGTCCTTGGTGCCTTGCCCTATCATAGGTAAAAAGATGGGGCTGGCATCTTTTTGGATTTAAAGTCTGTGTGGATGACGTGTGCTTTGGCAAGGCCTTGGCCCACCACCAGTATTCTTCAGATGGTTTTCATCCTGTCCCCAGTGCAGAAGAACCTTACTATTTGTAGTGGAGTGTTACGAGGACTTCTCAGTGTATACAACAAATGGAAATGGAGTTGATTTGGTTGAAGGGGGATGATGGTGATGAAGAACCTAGAGCCCCCTGCCTCTCTCTGTCTGCCGGCACACACCTCCACCTCTGAGGCAGTGCCTGGACCCCAGGTGTCGCAGGGAACAATCACTAGCTAGGTGGCCCAGGCCTTCATTCTTACCCGTCTAAGAATGGGTACAGTAATAGTATCCAGTTCAGAAAGCGGTTCAGGGGATCCAATTAGAAAGTGCATGTTAGGCTCAGCACAAATCCTGGCACATACTGAGCACGCCATAAAGGAATCTTGGCTGTCCATCGGTAGATGCTGTGAAGCAACCAGAACCATAACAGAGGTATATAGGTAGAAGGTAGAATTTAAGAAGAGCTGATGAAGCCGAGGGGACATTCTTCTTGGCCTCCCGCTTGACTCTGAGAGCCAGTTTGTAGTTGGGAGGTGAGTCCGTCAAGCAGGTATACGATTTTCACAGGTGTCGGAGCGAAGGGAGCAAAGAAACTCCTCTGTTAGGGGAGAATTGTGTAGACCAGATGATCATGTATCATGGCCATGCGTATTTACTCATTTATTATTGTACAGTCAGAATTCAAATCCTGAATTTAAATATATCCTGAAAGTTGCTTGTGGATGTTTTAAAACATTTAGATTTAAGTGAGATTGAAAAGACTTCTGAAAAGTATTACGAAAAGGGAAGGTAAAGAATATGATGGATAGCTTAATTGCCAATAATTAGAGGTAGAAGTGATGTATTGAGCAATGGCTGAACTTAAAGAGATCCTGGATGAGTGGAGAGACAGCTCTAACACGAGAAATGTGTAAATATTGTGGTAGAATGACAGATACAAAATAAGAGCTGGCCAAGCATGGTGACTTACGCCTATAATCCCAGCACCCTGGGAGGCCAAGGTAGGAGGATTGCTGGAGATCAGGAGTTTGAGACTATCCTGAGAAAGAGTGAGACGCCATCTCCACTAAAAATAGAAAAGCTAGCCGAGCATTGTGGTGGGCGCCTGTAGTCCCAGCTACTCAGGAGGCTGAGGCAGGAGAGTCACCTGAGTCCAGGAGTTTGAGGTTGCCGTGGGCTGTGATGGTGCCACGGCACTCTACTTGGGCAACAGAGAGAGACTCTGTTAAAAAAAAAAAAATTAGAGCAAACTGATAACATAAAATTCCCTTTTGTCATCCAGTTCTGTAGAAGGACAATTGCCAGTAGAATTCAGTAGGTTAGGAACAGCGGAAGAGAACCTCCCCAGTTAGACAAGAAGTATCTCATTTTCCTCTAGGATTCCAAAGTAGTTTAATAATTCAGAAATTTTTAAGAAATAAGGATCATTACATATTTAATAGTAATAACTGTTACTAAAACAGTAATAGACTGTTTTAGCTACTTGTGTTACCTTTTCTTTGTTTGTTTTTCCTGACTGAGGCATTTTCGTTTTTGTTGATTTAGTTCGTTTCGTATTTTTGTCACGTCTGGTCCAGATAGAATACACATGAAATGGAAAAACTCCAGACTGTCCCCTCCTCACCCTCCAGTCCTTCACCTTATTATGTAACCACTAGTAACAATTTTGATAAGCTTTTTTTTTAAACACACAGGGACTGTACTCTATAATTATTTTGCAATTTTCTTTTTCACTTACTGTATCTTGGATGTCACTCTCCGTCAGTGGTCCTCACCTGGGAGTAATTTGGGCAAAGTCTGGAGACATTTTTCTTTGTCATGACTGGTGGAGGGAGGAGGGTTACTGTCAGCTCCTAGGAAGGAGAAACTGGGGGTTCCGCAAAGCACCTATCGTGCACGGGACAAGCTCCCACCACAAAAATTATCTGGTCCCAAATGTCTGTAGGGCTGCAGTGGAGAAACCCAGCTCTAGATCAATGGATGTAAATCAAATTCATTATTCTTAAAAGCTTCATAACTCTTTGTAGAATGGGTAAACAATAATTTATTCAACCGTTTTTCTTTGATGATAGCTTCTTATTTAGTACTGTTTATATATTTAATAGTAAGAAACCAAATGTTCCACTTTAGTTATTTACAATTCATTCTGCTCCTTTAAAGAGCAAAAATAAGCCTTATCAGAAGGACTCAAAAGAGGAACGGTTAAGAATTCATAGGCTTGTGTATAAAATTAGATTCTGGGTCACTGTGAGTCAAGAGAATTTGGTTTCAGTAAAATCACAGACTCACTCTAAATGATGTGCCTTAAAGTAAGTCATTTGAAAAGCATGTCTTCATTTTTTGATTCTTTGGAATTAAAAAAAAAAAGAAAGAAAGAAGCAGCAGTAACAACTCTAAAGCCTTCTTGTATGATTACCCAAACCAGAGAGGGCTAGTTTTGAAGTAGCTGTGATACAGACAAAGGTATTTCTTATGACCTCTATCTTCTTTCTCTCATATATACATATATTTAGAAAGTGGGAGAGAGAGCATACCGGAGCATAGCCATCAAGTTCGTATGCAATTTAACATAGTTGTCTAATTTAAACTGCACACGAATTTGATGGCCACCCTGTATATATTTCTAAAAATCCATTAGTACATTAAATCATGGTGGATTGAACAAAAGAAAACAAAGTAGGTTTAAATGAAGAAAGTGATATCCAGTCCAAAAGACTTTGAATGACTTCCAGATGCTATTGACAATGTAATTCAGAATCAGCATGACCCTCTGGTTAACCACAGAGGATTTGACAGAAAGGGTACCCTAAAGCAAACAGATGTTTGCTCTGTGAAACTAAAGCTCTGTGTTTCTCCAGCTCATCCTCTCTTCACATCTTGTGTGTTCCTGGAAGGATAAAATAAAGGCCTGATTCTCCTTCCCTCACAGAGCTGACTAAAGGATAATGGGAACAGAGCCGTGTGTGTGTGTGTGTGTGTGTGTGTGTGTGTGTGTGTGTGTGTGTGTGAGAGGGATGGCCGAGCAGTGGGTGAGCTGAAAGGGTTGGGTCTCCGCGTGAACCCTTTCCCTGCCAGCAGTTTTCACAATAAGAATCAAGAGTGGCAAGTTATCTCTCCTTTTGCTAATAGCTCTCTTTTTTTATTTTTAAGTCATTAGTGAAAGCTCTGTAGTGAAACGGGTTTGCGTTTCTGACTGTTCAGCTTTTTGGCATGAATGGTTAATGTTCAATAAATGTAATAGAGACCATCATTGTGCAATAGGTCAGACTTACAAAATGGCAACAGGTCCAGCCTAACTAAGGAGCTGCTAACATCATCAGTTTGTATCTGGGAAGACTGAAACCCTTTCCTCTTCATATTTGCCTTCCTAGGATCAGAGCCACAGCCAGGTGTCACAGTACCGTCAGGACCCCTCCTTGATCATGAGATCTATCGTCCACATGACCGACGCTGCTCGCTCCGGGATCATGCCACCTGCCCAGCTCACCACCATCAACCAGTCTCAGCTCAGTGCCCAGTTAGGGTTGAATTTGGGAGGTGCCAGTATGCCTCACACATCTCCATCTCCTCCAGCAAGCAAATCGGCCACTCCTTCACCTTCCAGTTCCATCAATGAAGAGGATGCGGATGAAGCCAGCAGAGTAAGTTAGACCAGCCCTGAGCATGTGACCCACAGGAGTCTAGGGCATCACCCAGGCTCGTGTCTGTGAATTTCCTTCATGGTGTTACCTTCTCTCTCTTCATGGGTTTGGAGTTGTATTTAAGTTCATGAATTTTTTTTTTCTTCTAGTCTTTCACTTAATTGTTTTCTGTAGAAAGTGTTTTGAATTGGAAATTAGGAGATCTGGCTTCTCCTACCTGGTCTAAGACATGTCATTTAAACTCTAATAAGGCTTAATTTTTCCAATCTACAAAAGGAAGGCTTGCACTCCCTTTGCAGAAATTTCCAGAAATTCTAGACTTTCCAGAAATCCTAAGCAGTTTTGGTTCTAAGTTAAGGTTCACGTGGAACGCCTGTTGTCTAACGCATGGCCAATCTGCTCCCACACTTGACAGCTTCGCGCCTTCAATCAGATTTGTCAGGGAGGAAAGGCTCATCTTTTCCATTTTTGCTTTTGTTGTGGAGAAATATATAATTTGAAAATATGCATAGTTTGCAATAAAAGCTTGAGTTCCAGGTATGACTTTTCTGAACACTTAAAATAAAGAACGGAAAAGAGTACCACGATAGTCCACATTACTCATGACTTCGTCTGTGACATGTTTACACCTGCTCTTTGCCGGGCATTTGACTGAGTTCTCATAAAGACGTGTGAGAGGATTCCTACTCATGGGAATTCCTACTCATCCACACAGGGATGACCAGCATGTTGAAAACCTGCTGCAGATACGATGAGTGATGGAATTGATATATCTGGTGTGCTGAGATTACAGTCGAGGAGGACTTTAGTGAGAAGGGGATATTTTAATTAGGTGTGAGTGGATACAGAAAAGTTTGTGAGGCAGATGAGAGAGGCCAGCATCTTTGTGGGAGGAAGGACAAGGAGAAATGTCTACTTTGGGCTATTGTGACCTTTGGTCTGGGGAGAGCATAAAGGGAAGCTGGAGAAAGAAATGTCTTCAGTGTCATGTCTTTTTTTTCTCTTGGTTTTGAGAGCTGATTAATTATTTGCACAGTGGATTGGTGTGAGTAATTTATGCTTTAGAAAGATAACTTGGGCTATATATAGAATTGCCTTACAAAGACAGGGACCAAAGTTAAGGAGGTTATTGGGAGACATTTCTGTTAGGTCTCCTTTCGTCAAAGGAGGGGACGGACGGGAGGTAGCAGATAGATACATAGGAGGGAGAACCATGAAGATTTGGTGATGCACTGGGGTTCGGAGGGATAAGAGATGAATTTGGTTTTAGATTGAGAGCCAGACAGCATATCAGGACATGAAAGGATCAACCCAGAAGGAGAGGAATGTTCTGTGTTTCTCCGTGGGGAAGATGAGAGCTTGGCGTGTTACTGGGTGAGTGTACAGTCTATAAATCAGTTCCCTGAGGCCAGAACTACTAACAACACCATCAGCCATAGATGTGAGGACGTGAATTAATTAGTATTTAGATTAGAGAACGTAGGAGCAAGTCAAAGAGCTCTGAGCCTCATTTTTTTTTCCTTTTGTGACAAAGTCTCACTCTATCACCCTCTGTAGAGTGCTGCAGCATCACAGCTCACAGCAACCTCCAACTCTTGGGCTTAAACGATTCTCTTGCCTCAGCCTCCCAAGTAGCTGGCACCTGCCAGTAGTACAAGCACCCACCACAACACCCAGCTATTTTTTTGTTGCAGTTGTCATTGTTGTTTAGTAGGGCTGGGTTTGAACCTGCCAGCCTGGGTGTATGTGGCCGGCGCTGTAACCACTGTGCTATGGGTGCTGAGCCACCTCACTTATGTTTAAATAGCACTCAGAAAGAGTGAGAGTGATGGAGAGGGAGGTTTTGAATAATGTTGTGGGAGTCCAAGGGATTTCAAGGTGGAATGTTTGGTCTGTAGCCTCAAATTAGCACCCCAATGAGCACAGAGATGGTATATGCACTAACAATCTCTCTTTCACTCATAGGACATAGTGAGAAATAATGGTGAAGGGAACTTGAAGGGAACTTGAAGTTCACGAAGAGGGTTAGGTTGGGTTTGGGCTGGACAGAATAATTCACGTGGCTCCCTTTCCCTCCACCCACGTGCCGCTGATCTGCAAACTTGCCCGTGTGCCACGCTGAAATTGTCACATCGAAAGCGAACCTTTTACTTGATTCCCAACTTCTTCCCTTTTCAGCAAGGGTCTAGGTGTTGTATAAAGACAAGGAATCCAATTTGTTATCTTTTAAGCACCTTAGCTGAGGAAGGAAGATTAAAATTATCATTGATTATGTCACTTTGGGGTAAAGCTGTTTCTCCAGCTTTCTGTCCCAACCCTTTAAAAGACAGAGGCGGAAAAATTTCTTTAAGAGAACTAATTCTGAGCTTTTATTTAAACTGTGGGACTTTTCCTTTCTGGTTTATTCTAAGAGAGTAATGATGATTAGGGTAAGTCATGGTTATCCAGGAAAGGCTTCAAAGGTTGTCAACTTTTTTTTTTTTTTTTTTTTTTTTTTGAGGCAGAGCCTCAAGCTGTCACCCTGGATAGAGTGCCGTGGCATCAACAGCTCACAGCAACCTCCAACTCCTGGGCTCAAGCAAGTCTCCTGCCTCTGCCTCCCAAGTAGCTGGGACTATAGGCACCTGCCACAACGCCCGGCCATTTTTTGGTTGGCAGCTGTCATTGTTTGGTGGGCCCAGGCTGGATTCGAACCCGCCAGCTCAGGTGTACGTGGCTGGCGTCTTAGCCCGTTGAGCCACAGGCGCCGAGCAGGTTGTCAACATTGGAATATTATTTTATTGAGGTTGAGATGAGAAGGTCAATTTCTCATTTTCAGAAAAACCTGCTGTGGAAATTACTTTCATCTTGCCATTGGTCAGGGTATTGTTGGCACTAACAGTATCAAATTTTCCTCTAGGAAAAAAATATAGTTATGTGACTCAGAAAAATGTGTATTTATACATACATACATACATATATATGTATACACACACACACACACACACACTCACAGAGGGTGCCAAAAAATGTATACACATTTTAAAAAAGGAAAAAAACTATCAAAATTGTAATACTCAATAAAAGATGAATACAAGTCATGTTGAGCACCTCTTGTGATTGCAGAAGTCAAACGTGATTTGAGTATTTATATTATATACATATATATATATACACACACGTGTGAGTATTACTTGTGTATTATATACATTAATTTTTTCTTGTTGCTGAACTAATGTCTTCATTGAAGGAAGACTTGGCTCCAGTTGAAGCTGGAAGGCATCTGACTCTCCTGAAAGTTCAGATTCATTAAGTAGAATTAAACAAGTTACATTTACTCTAGAAATTTAGCAAAAAGACGATGAGCCAGGTGTGGTGGCTCACCCCTATAATCCTAGCACTCTGGGAAGCCGAGGTGGAAAGATCCCTGGAGCTCAGGAGTTTGAGACCAGCCTGAACAAGAGTGAGACACCTCCCCACACACTAAGAATAAAAAGACTAGCTGGGCATTGTAGTGGGTACCTGTATAGCCCCAGCTACTTGGGAAGTTAAGGCAGGAGGATCCCTTGAGCCCAAGAATTTGAGGTTGTTGTGAGGTCACGGCACTCTACCCAGGGTGACAGAATGAGACTCTTGTCTAAAAAAAAGAAAGAAAGAAAGACTATGAACACTAGAGGGTTATTGAATTAATTGTGTGGGTTATGGAAGCAAACACCATATGAACTACTTGTATGAAGTGTGGATGTTGCTACCCCTCAGCGCAAATGATAGAGCCACCTAAAAGGAGGCCCGTGATTTCTTAAAACTTTGAGGTTCAGAACTCTCAACAATAGGTTGCTTACCAGTTTTCCTCCTGATAATTTTAGTACTTGCATTAAGTTCCCAACAACTCTCATTCAGTAAGTAATAATACTGTAGGAAAATTTGCATCAGGATTCAAGGCCATTAAAAGCCAATCTGTTAGTAACTTGAATCTATCTCTCTTGATCTTGCTCAAGGCTGGCTTTGAAAATGGATTTTCTTAAACACTTCAGGATTCTTGATGAAGTTAACAAAATCATCTTCAATATAGTCATATTGTAACTTAGGGGAAGAAAACTAGGTTGATGAATCAATTTCAGTGCCTCAGATAAAGGCCTCAAGATATTTTTAACTATAAGTTAGAGTCAGGCCACCAGATTCTCTGATAAGTGTATTAAATGATCAGTGAAATTAGATGATGGTTGCAAGTAAATATGGAACCTAGTAGAATATAAATTGGGGAGCTATGCCCATACCATTTTTAAGGTTCCATTTTAAATATGAAACCTAGTAGAATATAAATTGGGGAGCTATGCCCATACCATTTTTAAGGTTGGTTCTGATCTCATACTGTGGGTATGCGTGAGCATCTGTGGCGGTGTTCTCATGGGCAAGATTACTTAGCACGTGTGATAAATATCTTCTTTTTAGTCTTAGTGACTTTAAATATCCATAATTAATACCCCGATTTTACACATTTTTCATTTTATCAATTTCCTTTCTGTCTCTAACATAGTTTTGACATTTTTATATTTCTTGTTATCGTATTCTTTAGAAAGTTGTTACTTTAGAGAATAAAGATGACCTTTTCCTTGCAGGACAAGTGTAGAGCTTGTAGCTAATTTCCGTTTGAGTTTCCGGGGATGCATTAGTAAAAAAATAAAAAATCAATACAGGCAGATCACACATATGGCATGTGACTAGGCAAGGGGCCTCCTTTAGAATATTTAAATATGATCAGCATCCTGGATCTTATTTAGGTTTAACTTCTAAAATCCTTGAAAATGTAAAATATTTTGTTTATGTGCATATGTGTGGCATAGCATATATATGTGTGTGTGTGTATATATATAGCATCTTCTGGTACAGAGTGTTCTGCTTTTCATTACTCATAATTGCTATTTAGAGCATATGTTATGAATGTATTGAAGATACTTCTGGGTCTCATTAATCAATGTTCTAAACGCTAATCTCTGCCATCCAGTTAACTCTAAGCAAGTTTACCCTCCCCGTGTTGGGTGGTGATTCATCTGCAGATGATGCTTAACAAAACCTTAAAAGAACAATTACAGATCTAAGTTAAGTCTTGCTACATTCTCTGCAAGTACATTCCAGGTGGTGAATTTTCTTCCTGCTTTGCAGGCCATTGGAGAGAAAAGAGCTGCTCCAGATTCTGGCAAGAAGCCCAAGACTCCAAAGAAAAAGAAAAAGAAAGATCCCAATGAGCCTCAGAAGCCAGTGTCAGCGTATGCCCTGTTTTTCAGAGACACACAGGCTGCAATTAAAGGTCAAAACCCCAATGCAACCTTCGGAGAGGTCTCTAAAATCGTGGCGTCGATGTGGGACAGCCTTGGAGAGGAACAGAAGCAGGTGAGGCCGAGATCCGCGTGGCCGCATGTGTCCAAGTCACCAGAACATTCCTTACACCTTTTCTGGGTACACGCTTTCACTTCATATGACTGCTTTTTATGAAAGCCTTTTCGAAGCTATGGAATTTAAAAAAACCACAAATGTATAAATCTAAACAAGTCCCCAGTTTTACTTATTTCTCTGTCAGCTTTTAAGGTGCATGCTCAGAACCCATTCAGAGGAGGGTTGGAAGAAATCCAGGCAGTATCCTGCAAGCATAAACTTTTGATGATACTCTTTTCATTTTAAATAATGTGGAATTTTCCCCCTTCGTTCAGAAAGGGCACTACAAAGGGCTTAGGTCCGTCCTGCTTGCCTTTCCATTGATCATCTTTCTGAACCCTTGTGCTGTCCTGGTGGGTTTCCAAACTTTGAAGCCGCCTCTGCACGTCTCATTGTCACTAGGCATTTGAAATTTTATTCCAAGTTCATTTTAAAGCTAGGCAGTATGAGAGGTATTCAGAGATTAGGCATGCTGGTGGGAGATACTTCCTTAGAGGCCTGGTCTCCTCTTCTTCCCCCAGCAACCCTACACACAAATGAGGAGAAGAATGCTTCCCGTGGGGGTCAGGCCGCCCTCTGCTCCTTGCCATGAAACTCCAATTACCATTAATAGGAGTTAGCTTTTACATAGCCGCAGAAGAAGAGATAGACCCCTATGCGTGATAAAGTCGAGTAATTGTTTATCTTTGATTTTTATTTGCAAATCATGCACTCATTTCACGAACGCATTCCTCCTGTAACTGTAGAATGTTCCAGTTTGCAGTGAGCTTATTGGTGTATATAGCAGACTGATTTTTCTGTCCCAGGGACTGGCAAACTGCTTGCTGCACTTAACCTTTAAACTCTGGAGAGAAAGATAGTTGCGCTTTGGTGGAACACCCAGCCATCAGCCACCTGAGAAAAAGGAAGCCCAAGTCACGTTTAACGTATTGGGATTTATTTATGTAACTCAGTTGTCTCAGAGATGGAAATCGCCCATGTTTTATGATTTTGGACCAATTTTTTTTTTCCTCTAAAAGAAAACCAAGCTTGAAAGGGCTCTGTGTGCGTCCTTCTGACTTCTCACACTCGACCTATTGTTTTTATCCTCCGATTCGGGAAAGCCGTGTGAAGGAAAGAAGATTCTGATTACTTTCTATAACATAAGCCATTTGTGGCCAAGTGTCTTCTTCTCGTGACCTTTTTATTGCCTTAGCAGGAGGTTGTCAGTGGTTACTCTCAAGGACTCTCTACTACAACCGGAAATCCATTTCTCATTGGCCAATAGTAGATATCAAAACTGTGCTCCAGTGAGGGTAGCAGGGTTTTGTTTTGTTTTGTTTTAATATCTCTGTGTGTGAACATTTAAAAAATGAAAGCCAAGGAGACCCAACGTTTTTTATGAGTTATGTTTATGGGACCTAATTTGTGAGCAGTTATTTTATAGCTGAGGATTGGTATGCTAAAAGTGGTGCTAATTGTGCTCTTTTAATAGGTATATAAAAGGAAAACAGAAGCTGCCAAAAAAGAATACCTGAAGGCCCTGGCCGCTTACAGGGCCAGCCTCGTTTCTAAGGTAAACCTGAGTGGGAGCGGCCCGCGTCTGACATAGTTACGACACCGAACGCAGCCCTCAAGCATTGAAACCATAAATGGACTCCCCTAAGAGTTGATAAGAAAGCATCTCGAGCAACTCATAAACGCATTGTTTTCCATTAGAGGTTACCCGAATGATGACATGAGAAATACGAGTTAATTTAAGTGCCTGAATCTAAATTGTTTCCAAAAGACTCACAGATCTTTATATATGCGCACGTCATGCTGTAGATACATTTCAAGTAGCCTCTTATTCTTTCTTTCTGTCAGGGACCTGGATCTGGGTTCATGTCCTTTATTTAAGCTGGGAGATGTTTTTCAGGCATTTTTGGACATCACATCATAAATTTTCCAGTGGTTATGTTATTATAATGGGAGTTGTTGCATTTTGACCAGACTATTCCATATCATATAAATAAATAAACTTCATGATTATTTAAAATAAAATTATGTTCCAAGTACTAAAGAAAAAAGTATAGGTATTATACATAGCGTATACAGTAGGCCTTGATGAAGTACAACAATGTTTCAAACAGATGCCTCTCTGGATTATAATTACTTAGATCCAGAAAGAGCATGAACTGCTACATTATATTATTTAACATTTAATTAACATTATCTGTTGGCTTCCTGGAGTTTAGGGAGAGTTAGGGGAGGATAATTTCTTCTAAAACAATTTTGCTCTTGATAAATTTCTTCTGGCAAAGAGAGGGACCATTTCATTGTCTCTGTTGTTGCCTTAAGTACAACATAGGGCCTCACAGTCATTTAAAAAGGGGCTTTCCCTTTTCCTTTTCTTCACCTGAGTTGTTTCTTCTTTGTATTATCTTTATTAAGATCTACTGTTGACAGCTGCTCAGAATCCGATCAACAGAGGTCCTCTGTCTCTGTTGACAGCTTAGGACACTTCTCACTTTATTAGAAAGAAAAAAAAAACATTTATCAGGTCAATAGCAGAACCTTTTTTTGAGACTCGGGAAGACACACATTGGAAGATATACTGATTCTGTGCTCAGATTTGTACATTGGCAGAAAACAACAGATTGTATGGGCGGCAGATGTTAAGAATTGAAGTATAGTTGATGGTCACTTAGATGGAGTGATGTGAGTAGAATAACAGTGTGCATGTTCTTCTTACGTGGATCATTTATTCATTCATTTATCCAGAAACAGGTATAGGTGGTCTTTGTGAATTAGAGCACGAATAATTGACCATACACGGATGTAAGCCAAGAACCAGGATCTCAAAAGGGGTTCAGAAAATATTACCCAGTAGGCCAGGCACAGTGGCTCACGCCTGTAATCGTACACTGTGGGAGGCTGACACAGTGGCTTGCTTGAGCTCAGGAGTTTGACACCAGCCTGAGCAAGAGTGAGACCTGTCTCTAAAAACAGCTGGGCATTGTGGCAAGTGCCTATAGTCCCAGCTACTCAGGAAGCGAGCAAAAGATCGTTTAAGCCCAAGAGTTTGAGGTTGCTGTGAACTATGATACCACGGCACTCTACCCAGGGAGACAAAATGAGACTTTGTCTCAAAAAAAAAAAAATTAGCCATTAATAATTCAAGTCTAGACTTAGAAAGGATAATTTAAAAGTTAAACCTTGTGGGGTAGCGCCTGTGGCTCAAAGGAGTCGGGCACCGGCCCCATATGCCAGAGGTGGTGGGTTCAAACCCAGCCCTGGCCAAAAACTGCCAAAAAAAAAAAGTTAAACCTTGTGTGCTAGAATCAGGATTCAGAAATATTTCCAAATGGAATTCAATGACCTTAAAAACCCAATAGGATGGTATTTAAGAAGAATAAATCTAAAATACAGGGTTCATTTTTGTTTTTTAATTCAGTAAATGCAGTTTGAGAGGATCCTACATTTATATCGAGAAACCTTGGCGGCAACTAAAATAGTCCTTGAGATACAAGTTTAGAATAATTTCAACCTGAACCCAAGGTGTAAAATAGCTGCTTAATACAGTGATCTCATAGGAAGCAGCATCTAATTGTACAGGGTGATGACTAGCTTCTGTTTGCACCTGACAATTACAGAGAGATGGCAGCCATTTGAAGGCCCTTCACAGAGCTGCCTCCATGATGGTGAGGACTGGAAATCAAATGGCCTTAGGACAGTGAAGAGAATCAGGGAGGTGAAGATATGGGGGCGTATTATCTAAAACCACAGATACGAGGGTCATTGTATAAGGGATGCTGAGTTAATTTCTCCGGCCTTGGAGAACTCATGCAACAGGTGAAGGTGTAGGGAGCAAGATTTTAGTCCCAACGTCCAAAGTAACAATAGGGTTTCATCATAGTTAACTTATGTCTCTACATGCGGAGTCTCGGACGTCCTTCCTTAAGATGTGACTTTCCTATAACTATTAATCTTCACAACGTCCAAAGCAATTGCTAGAAGCTAAAATTGTAAGGGAATAAGCAGGCAGGCATGGAGGAATCTTTATAATCATTTCCTGTCACCATTTACCATGGAGGTGACACCAGTGAGCAGTGATTCTCAACCTTCCTAATGCCCGGAGCCTGTCATACAGTTCCTGTGGGTTGCGACCCACAGGTTGAGAACCGCTGCCCAAGGCACAACAGTGCAACTGCCCAGTCTAAATATGGACTTTCTCTGTGGTTTCTGAAGACTGGTTTGGTGATTTTTTTAAATACTACAGTCTATGAGAATTATGTATGTGGTTATGTGTACAAAACCGTGGACTGTTGCTTCACAGTGATTACAGGTATTCAAACAGAAGCCATTGGAGGTGACTGTCCATATGAGGTAATTCTCAGGTTCCTTCCAATGGTAAGATTGTATACATCTGAGTCATAAAAATTTAACAGGTAAACATTCAAAACTGGTAAGGATGGTGGGTGGCTGCTTACCGCCTCCAAGATGCCCTCAGCACCCCCCTGGAAGCCCTAATTTTGTAAAGACTGAGAGGAAAAAATAATCTTTATGGTGAATCATCCCAATTACTGTTGCATTAGTAAAAGAATTTATTTTTGTGGTGGTAATGATGTGCTTTTTCTTTTCTTTCTTTCTTTCTTTTTTTTTTTGAGACAGTCTCACTGTATAACTCTCAGTAGTACAACAACCTCAAACTCTTGGGCATAAGCAAACTCTTGCCTCAGCCTCCCAAGTAGCTGGGACTACAGTGCTCCTCACAACATCCGGCTATTTTTTATTGCAGTTGTCATTATTGTTTAGCTGACCCAGGTCAGATTCGAACTCGCCAGCCTTGGTGTACGTGGCTGGCACCATAACCACTGTGCTACAGGTGCCTAGTCAGCTTTTTTTTTTTTGAGACTGAGTCTCACTCTTTTGCCTTGGAGAGAGTGCCCTGGTATCATTGTAGCTCACAACAACCTCAAACTCCAGCGTTCAAGAAATCCTCTTGCCTTAGCCTCCCGAGTGACTGGGACTGTCAGCATGCACCACCTATAGTAGAGACGGGGTCTCACTCTTGCTAAGGGTGGTCTTGAGCTCCTGAGCTTAAGCAATCCACCTACCTTGACCTCCCAGAGTGCTAGGATTACAGGCATGAGCTATGTCCCAGGGGTAGTGGTGTGCTTTTAGCACAAAGTGTAATAGATAGTTTTTCTTCGTGTTTAACCCTAGACCTGCTGTTTGTTGTATGATAAGTTATTCAGTGTTGAACATTCTCCCCTTATTTGTGGCTCCTTTGGTAAATTCTGGAAATCTTTAAAAATATTTGGTAAAGCAATCATTTCTTAAGTTGTGAAATACTTCAGTTTAGTATCTCTGAGGCACCCAGTGATATTTTTCTTGTATTCATGTGAGCACTTTTATATATAATCTTGCAAAACCCAGGGCTTTGGTATAGTCTAAATGCTTAACACACGAGTTTAGTTAATTACCGCAACTTCTACATGGGGCAGATACTGTGTAACCCCGTGTTATAAATAAGGAAACCGAAGAACAGATGGGGAATTAACTTGCCAGAAGTCACAGAGATGTTAGGTAGTGAAACTGGTTTTGAACTATTCCACTAGTGGTCTTTCAACATGCGGCTCTCAGTGGTGAGGTCAATACAGACTTAAATGGGAAAGAATTGTTGCTCTTCAGCATGTGCCTCGGTTGTCTTTGGCACAGTCGTGCCATGTAACAACATTCCCCAAAGCTTAGTGGTTTTAAAAGATAAGCGTTTATCTCAGAGAGTGCAAGTTAGCTCAGACCTAGGCTGGACTCCTGCACAGGGTCAGCTTATAGTTTGTGGGGGGGTACTGAACTTATTTGCACACATGGCAGTTGATTGGCTAGAAGTGAGCTCTCTCCTTCCATGAGGTGTCTGGGCCACTTGTCTATCTGGTCACATGGCAGTGACAGGTAGAGAGAGAGAGAGAGAGAGAGAAGGTGCAGGATCTCTTGAGTCCTCAGCTTGGAACTGGGACGGTATCACTGTTAGCACAGGACGAGCCCAAGCGGGAGGAGTTGGGGAACTTGACTCCACCTCTGGGAGAAGCTTAAGAATCACAACATCGAACATGGGTACCAGGGCAGCGCCTGTGGCTCAGTGAGTAGGGTGCCGGCCCGACCTACCGAGAGTGGTGGGTTCAAACTCCAGCCCCGGCCAAACTGCAACAAAAAAATACCTGGGCATTGTGGCGGGCACCTGTAGTCCCAGCTACTCTGGAGGCTGAGGCAAGAGAATCGCCTAAACCCAGGAGTTGGAAGTTGCTGTGAGCTGTGATGCTACAGCACTCTACCAAGGGTTAATAAGTGAAACTTTGTCTCAAAAAAATAAATAAATAAAAAAGAAAAACATGAGTTTGTCATACCATATTGTAAACACACGTGTATTGCATTTTCTCGCCCGCGCCACAGGCGGCCGCAGAGTCGGCAGAAGCCCAGACCATCCGTTCCGTCCAGCAGACCTTGGCGTCCACCAATCTCACGTCCTCGCTCCTGCTCAACGCTCCGCTGTCTCAACACGGGACGGTGTCGGCGGCGCCTCAGACTCTCCAGCAGTCGCTCCCCAGGTCGATCGCCCCCAAACCCTTGACCATGAGACTCCCCATGAACCAGATTGTCGCGTCCGTCACCATCGCAGCCAACATGCCCTCGAACATTGGGGTGCCACTGATCAGCTCCATGGGAACGGCCATGGTTGGCTCGGCCTCCTCCACCCAAGTGAGCCCTTCCGTGCAGACCCAGCAGCATCAGATGCAGCTGCAGCAGCAACAGCAGCAGCAGCAGCAGCAGATGCAACAGATGCAGCAGCAGCAGCTGCAGCAGCACCAGATGCATCAGCAAATCCAGCAGCAGATGCAGCAGCAGCATTTCCAGCACCACATGCAGCAGCAGCTGCAGCAGCAGCAGCAGCACCTCCAGCAGCAGATCAGCCAGCAGCAGCTGCAGCAGCAGCTGCAGCAGCATCTCCAGCTGCAGCAGCTGCAGCATATGCAGCAGCAGTCCCAGCCTTCGCCCCGGCAGCACTCCCCCGCCACCTCCCAGATAACATCTCCCATCCCGGCCATCGGCAGCCCGCAGCCGGCCGCGCAGCAGCACCCGCCGCAGATACAGGCTCAGACTCAGACTCAAGTGCTGTCGCAGGTCAGTATTTTCTGAAGACGCTCGGATTCCCCGTACGGAGGAGAGTGGCCTAGGAGGGAAGGAGTGTGTGGCTGAGACTGTAAGCTGGTGTTGGTTATGCGGCAGGTGTAACATCACACAGCCCTCCGAGTGTCTATCAGATAGGCAATAAGAACCGCAGTGTAGCTGGGGAGCATCTTTAGCTGACTACAGATCACTTTGTTTTTAAACAAGAACACCTGTGCTCTTTTCTGTGCTGCCTTTTTTATTTATTCAGGCTATACCTACAATATGTGAATCAAACTGTTTAATGAATCCTGGGACGTACTGATGACTATAGACTGGCCTCTCTGAGTCGTAGAAAAATGGCCTTATTTCTCCAGAAGTGAGTTAACCGCACTTCCAGGCTGTTTGAACTTCCGAAGCCCTAAAAATAAAAAGCACAGTTGTAACTACCTGAGCTACGAAGATCCAGTTTCATACAAACCTTTGTATGACATGAATAGTGGATGGCATTTTTTTGTCATGAAAAAAAATAATGTAAATCACAGACTTTTGCCAAAGCTCTTATTTTTTTCCTAAATCTCTCCAGAAAGAAAAAAAAATGCAAGTGATTAGATTCAATTATTGACTCTGTTTCCACTTTTTATCCTTGACTTCTCCAAATCCAATCACAGTATATGTTGTAACAAAATATCTATGACCACTGTTAGCCCATTATATTCATTCCAATTAGGAGAAAAGAAATGTGAATATTATATTCCGTGTTTTGAGTGACAAGTTTCAAAAAATTAAAAAACACTGTATTTTTAAAAGGGAAATGCACTTAAATGAAAACAGTTATTACGAAAGTGAAGATTTAAAAAAGAAAAAGCGAGAGTTTTTATTATGATGTAATACTGGTAGAATATTTAAAAGGCATACCACATCGGAATAATCAATGTAAATATTTTCTTTCAAAGTTGTAAGTTTTCATATCATGTGTTGTAAAGTTTTCCTAAATGAGGCTTTAACGTAAACACTGGTGACAGAAACCATTCATTGCTACATTGCTTATTGTGTTTTTATGCTGTTTTATACTTTTTTATGAGTTATGATAGCAGCAATTAAGTTGTTTGTATTTTGCTTAACTAAAACAAAAATGCTTTTATCTTGCTATAGAATAAACACATTTCAGTAAAAACCGTGGACTGTATTTTGATGCAACAACAAGGACAAACTGTTCACTTTTCAAATAAAATGTTATGTCAAATTTCACTTTGGGTCAAATTTCACTTTGGGTCCCTTGCCTAAGTGTAAGATGGGGAAATAAGCCATGTGCCCAGCTTTATTTGAGCATCATCTTCCGTTTTCGGTTGGAAATATATGCATGGCTGGGAATTGGGATTGCACAGCCCAATTCCAGGGACCTTAAACAAACAAAAAAAGACCCACTGGATATATTTTTGTAATTTGTCTTTTTGTTAAGATGCAAGTGCAAGGTAAGTATGTAGAGAAAAATCCATTCGCTTTCTATTCGGGGCTAGACCTGGTTGGGCATTGTCTTGCTATTGCTAAGTGAATGCTCATTCTTAAGCCAAAATAATGATTGTGGTGCCCATTTCTTCCCCCCTTTTCTTGCTCTGTGGTGGCTCCTCTTTGAGAGCGGTGTGACCACTATCCCCAGTTGTCTCGCGTGATTAATTACAGCATCTGTCCTGTCAGAAGCTATAATGAAGAGGTCTTGATAAAAATTGCAAATTACCACTGGCAACAGTCTTAAACTGCTTATGATAAAATGAAAATTAAAAACAGCAAGTGTCAACCCTGAGCAGAAACCTAATCTGGAAAGAATGAAATTGTATGAGGTGCTGTCCGTGGCTACTGTGAGCAAGACATTCAAAAATAATGGAATATGGATTCCTCGAAGTTGTTGTTGTATTTCAGAGAATATTTACTGTATGTTGTGGGTTATGAATAATGAATCTAGCTTTCAATATTTCATAATCCTCTCATACTCTGTATTATGTACAAATATTGAACAGCAAGAGATTCTAATTATAAATTTATGGATTTCTTGCTGTAGAAAAATTTATTCCTAAATTGAAGCTTTTCATAAGATGTATTAGTTGACAGGTATCAGTGTTCAAACGCTCTTAGAATGATGCCTAATCACATGTACAATGGGGCGATTGTATTCTACAAAGAAATGATCTGCTTGCATCAGACTCAGCTGATGGCAAAAGATTTTCTGCGAATTGAAAGTAACATTACATAACAATAAGAACCATTTTATATTCTGTTGCGAAACCTTTAGACAAATGTCTTCAAAATTAATTGGTAAACTACATGTGACAGTAATTGTGTATTAGTTCTGTAATTGTCATTTTGAAAACCCATGAAGTATTGCTTGGAAAAAAAGTGTCACTAGTGATAAGAGTTAATTGCAAGTGAAGTCTGTTTTCAACTGTTTGCAGTTAGAAGCAGGTGTTGTAACATCTATTAAATGATTTTATAAATCTAAGGTTTTATCACATTTGATTAAAAGCTGCTAAGCCACTGATGGTCAGTTTCAGGGGGGGAAGAGTTTAATTACTACAGTTTAAAAACTTAATCTCAAAACTATATATTTGAAATGTCAAAAGGCTTGAATCACAAAAACAATTCTCTAACCTTGTTACCAAATTATTTTTCTCAGGATTTATGCAAGCAAATTATGATTCAGCTTATATTTCAATTTGTACATGTGACTGGGTTTTTTGTTCCTGAGATTTCAGTAAGTACATGGTACTTTTTTTGGTAACAGCACAGAAATAAATCAGGTAATGAAAAATAGGCATGAGAACTGTGGTATCTGATTAGTGTACCACCCTAGTGGCCTAAATGCTTTCCCCATTGAGGAATCTTCTCTCCATCACACACACACCTTGACTCTCTCCCCGTAGTGTGGACATTATTTTGTTAATCTGGCTAAGCATGCCCAGGATTTTGGGACATTAACCTGTATGGCCATATGATGGGAGGACATAAGCAGTTTTCATTTTTAGCTGACATGGGGTCATTAGTTCCTGACTCAAAGAACAAAGGCTTAAATGCCTTTGTATGGCATAATTTCTGCAATATATTACCACCTGACAGAGGTTTGAAGGCTTTCTGGACAGATGGATTAATATCTCGAGTTTAAGCAGGAGTCCGCTGTGTCCATTCAGCGGGCTTTAGACATCTGAATGGTTTCTCCCCCATTTCTCACTTCATGGAGCATTTTTCAGCACTGGACTTCAATCTAACCTTTCCTCCCCCCACCCAACCCCCTTTGTTTGGCTTTTGTTTTGCAACAGCTGTTATTATCGTTTTTTTGGTCAGCTGTGATTGCTGGAGGCAAAATAGGACCAGATGGTGTTTTGCTATGCATGAATGGAGCGTTAGAGGGGTTGGGATTGAATAGGCCAAGTTTGAATGGTGTCTATGCACCACCTGCCTGCCTTAGCTGTGGCATACACACCACAGTAGCATGATCCGTCTCCGACCTACTCGAGTCGGATGGGAAAGTGGAGAGCTGAGCTGGATTTTCCCCATATTTATTGATCTTCCATGCACTAACACATAATGTAGTGTACAGGCGATTTGAGTCAATTGGATATGACACAGCATGGACATGTAATCTATCACTCTAAAATTCTGGTTCACTTTAGGGATCTCACTGCGCCCCCAAATACACACACATGCACATGGGTGTACGCGTGCACAGACACAGACACAGACACACACGTGCTCCATAGTCGCAAAAATCAATATGGGCTAAGTAGGCACAAGTTTTTTTAAAAAGTCTGTCTAAGAAGTCTATAAAAGGTAGGAGACTTAGGAGTCTGAGACTGAGGTTTCGGAAAGGGGAAGACATTTACAAATGTTAATAGTATGAGATCAGAAAAACCCAACTAATTCAGGTATGATTAGGAAGTCCTTGAATTTGTAGGTTATTCATCCAGTACAGTGCATTTTGAAGAAATGTGCCTTACTCAGAAAAGTAAATGGATACACAACCCAGATTTGAATTCTCTTAGAAAATATTCTTAACGGTGTAAACTTTTCTCTCCCTGTTCCCTCAAATATAGTTAGCTGTACTGATTATCTGAACCGTCCTCAAGGATAAACATTTTCCCTGAACTTAACGCTGATGAACGGATTTAACCGCATAGACGATGCTCCTGCGGGTGTGTGGGTTTCATGTCAGTGAGTGTCACTGAGGACAGGAAAAGCTATCCCGTCCCACAGCTGTGGAGTTGGATGGGCCGACAGGTAGCTCCCTCTTCCTGAGGCCCTCATGACTTAAATTTACTTCTCCCGCCCACAAAACCATGTGATGGGTATCAAAAGAGATGCAAAAATAAACAGGGCCTTTTCAAAATTTTGTATGTATTTGAAAATTTCAATAATACAAGTTTAAAAAGCAAAATAACAAAATAACCAGACTATTCTTAACTTTAGAGACCTTCTCTCTTTCTTTTCCTTCCTTCCTTTCCTACTCTCTCTGTTTCTTTCTTTCTTTTTTTATTGAGGTAGAGAACCCCACCAGACATTGGTGTACCAACAAGACATAAAACAAACGTGGTGGTTTTTTTTTTTTTTTGCTTTTTTTGGGAGAGAATATTAAAATTCATTTAGATGGGAGAGGTTGCCATTGGTTAGGGGTATCAGGGCAAGCTGTATGAAATGAATGGCGTTTAAGAGGCGCTTGGAGGTGGTGTGAGCTTTCAGTAGGCCAAAGGGCAAGTCATCTTCTGGTGGAAACGGAAAGCATCTCCAGCCATAGGGAAAGCAGAGGAAAACCATTCATCTGCAAGGCACAGCCACCTGAAAACAGCAGTAGCGAGTCTAGCGAATGTGGGTGCGTAGCGCTTTTGTGGAGGTGAGCAGGGAGAGTGTTTGACAGGAATTCGGGGTGCAGACTGGCAGGAGGTCTGCCAGGGACTTACGATCGATTACCTCAAAAATCCCGGAAGATATCTAATTACGGGATGTCTGATCGGAGTTGTACAAGTGCATAAAGAACTTTATCTAATTTCTTAGAAGGGAGTATCCAGTTGACACTAAAAGGTGAAAGAAAAATGGAATAAGATCTCCACGTGAAAATGCATCTCCGTAATTAATTATTCACGTGCATAAATAAAGCCATCCCGTCACGCTTGCTCTCACACCACTCCCCTCTTGGTACAAGAACACACTGTCCACAAAGCCAAATCAAGGCACTCCCCCCCCTTTTTGATGGTAACTGTAGAATAAGCCTTATCCTTCCATTAGCATTGCGAAGGAGATCATTTTCTGTGTTTCTGCTGTGAAAAGAAAGCTATTTTCACCACTGGTAAAAAGTCCCTTTCGGTGCTTGAACTCAAACGTGATGAATGATGAAAAGAAACCCTTGCTTTGTTGCCGAGTAAAACCTCAGGCAGCACTGGGAGGGATGTTGGTTATGGTCTCAATTTAATTTCAAAGAAGCTTCACAGATAGAAAACGTGAATGTGGATATACCCTTCTCAGCGAAGGAAAAATGCTCTTTTGTAAAAACATCTCATTATTCCTAGCATTTGTATAGTACCCTGTTCTTTTCAAAGCAATTTTCTGTGGATTTCTTCATTCGATTCCTTTTCTAGGTAAAGCAGGAACTAACCTCATGTAACAGAGGAGGAAACTGAGGCACAGAGTTGAGGCTTGTTCTAATATCTCTTTGCTTGCAAGAGGCACGATCAGAAATGGAAGAGAAATTTCCTCACACTAGGTCTCCTGGTGTTCTATTTGCCTTCAAATATTTGCATATGTATGACATTTATTTGACATATATTTATGTCTATCATATATTTGTACATAGGTTGTGTAAATATATATGTTTGTTCATGTAGCCGGTTAGATGGCAGAAACCCATCACGATAGTCAATAGAATAATTGCTCCGTGGTTTCCTGATAGCCAGGCAGGCTGTAAAACAGAACAAGTACGAGAGTAGTCCGTGTTCTCAGTGGGGCATGATGGCACATGGCACGTGGCGCTTGTTTGGGTGTGAATATTTTCCAATCTGATTGTTCTCCCTACAAGGTCACGCACTTTCTGTTACTATTTTTGGTTCAGGCAAACGCTTTGACTTGTGGTGTTCAAGTGTTAGGGCTGGGGGTGCCGTGAAAGTGCCAGAGTATCATTCTACGTGTTTGAAAAAGAAAAGACTGAAGAACGCTGGAGACAGGGAGATGATCGCCTGATGTCAGGCATCATTTAAGGAACCCAGTGAATCACTCCAATACTGAGTATGGAAGCCAAGACAGGCCAGAGGAGGTGGTTCCCTCGGGGTTGTGCACAAATGACCAGGCACAGTGCTCTGGGAGTCACCACTCCATCTCCCAGACCACATCCCCCTTGTTAAATGGGGTGCATTCTGCCCTAGGCAGCCTCTTGTCGAAGGAGATACATCCCACGTCCTTAAGATTTTATCATTATCTTAATTTTAAGTGAACAGAATACTAAAGCTGCCTTAGACATGGTCACCTGCTAAGATCAAGTGTGAGAGAAGGGCCACTCTGAACAATGTCATCCAGAGCACCAGGCATGAGCATCTGGTATTGGGGGCCTGCCTTTACAAGCTGTTTGAGTGTCTTACCCAGAGTCCACAGAGTCGTGGTTATTTTAAGATCCAGGTCTTATGTTTATTTTCACATTTTTGACCTACTTTTTCTTTTCAGTTGGTTTGCTTTGTATCCGAGGATATATTGTTACCAAGGAAGATGCTTTTGATAACACTCCTTGTTACGTGTCATTACTGACATTCCTCTGACACGCAGAGAGCTCCTTAGTTTTAAGTTTGTCACAATGAGCAAAAGTGATGCCACATTCTAAACCTGATTTCATCGGTAATTTGCAAATTTGATGCAAGATCTTAGTCCAAATCATTTAGGCCTGCTGTTCCAGCCCTCACCCTTTCTTCCCGTTCTTAATCCTCTCCCGTATAATTGGTGTTGAGTATGTGGAATCCCAGGGGACAAATAATAGCATCTGGGGAAATTACCTGTGTACAGTCTGACCTCTTGTGTGTTTTTTGGATGCCAAATTAAGACATCCATCTTTGGAAGTTTAGACAGGTGCCTGGAAGGACTGGCACCATTTTGCTTATAATAACATTTTTATAAGTTGTGTCCAAGTGTTGGCATACCTAGCTTGGAACTTTTTAATGATGTTCGGAATATTTGGGCCAACGAATTTGAATATAGCCCTAGTTCTTTCCAAATCGGAACCTAATTCCGCAGGGGAAATGCAGTGCCCTTTTGAGTGCAACAAACAAAATCATTGCTTATGTTATTTGAAGGTAGAAATTCTTAGAAGGGGAGGAAGAGGAGGGGGAGAAATGGTTTTCTCACAGGTTAAATGCTAAAATCTTGATTAGTAGTGACATCAGAACCTTTTTTAGGGAAAATTTGGAAATTTCTAAGATTTAACTATACTAAAAAGGTAACAATGATATTTAGTTCTAGATCATCAAAAGCTCAGAAGTGTGCTGACTGGGCTGGGTCAATTGTTAGACACTAGCAACCAGGCAAAGCAAAATGACTTTTGAGAAAGGCACAAATTGTCTCTCTTAAATCGCGTTTAATTCCTGTGCAGAAATTTCTGATTCCTCGCAAGCTGTATATCAAATTTGTTTATTGCTGAAAGACAACTTCTTTCTTTTTTAACATTTCAGATTAATTTGAGAGTCCAGATGATTTGGTTATAATGTTTGCATTTGTTAGGTAAAGTTCTGTTGTAGTTGTGTCCTGCACCCAGGAGATGTGCTGTGTACCACTGTGCCCACTAGCCGGGACACACCAGCTCCCCTGCATCCTTCCCCTCCCCCCAGCTTGAATTGAATTGAGTTTTTCTCCCGGATGGGCCTCTATTGGTTTGTCTACTGGCTTCATATTAGTATTGAGGACATTGGATGCTTGCTTTTCTATTCTTGTGATGCTTAACTAAGAAGAATGTGTTTCAACTCCATCCAGGTTAATACAAAAGATGTAAAGTCTCCATATTTTTTATGGCTGAATAGTACTCCATGGGGTACATACACCACAGTTTGTTAATCCATTCATGAGTTAATGGGCACTTGAGTTAAGAACAACTTATTTCTTTTGTGTATAAAATGTATACCTTGTTCAATATTTCACTCAAGGGCAGCCTCTTTGTGGGTCAGTCAGGTAGCTGTCAGTAGAGGTTTAAATTCTTGAACCACAAAGTGCTCCGAGACCAGTCATGTTTCTTAAGCTGTTCTTCTCTTTAACTGAGCTATGTCGGGAATTAGGCTTTAAGTCAAAGAAACAAGAGCACAGCCACAGAAGATCATGAGATTCGTGTGGTTTGGGGAGACCCAGGCAATAGCTACAAAATGGCTTGGCCCCCCCAAAACTAATAAGCTACGTTGTGTAAGCCTGTGTTCTTACAATGACTAAGAGTTTTATGTTTGATACAGATGGTGTTTATACAGAGTATGGGAGCTCAGCGTGAGAAGCAGTCATAAAACAGACTGGGGTTTGGTATAATTATTCACAATTACTATTGTATAATTGAATGCCATAACTATTATATAAAAAATATTTTAAGAAGTAGACTCTGCTCATACTTCCACAATAGTTCTTAACAATAAGAGACATATGCTGTAAACATCGTAACGTATTTTATGGTGTTTACAAACTTGTACAAGGTTTGGGGAAGTTGCAAACATAAAAGACTGGGTTCTCTTTCTTGAATCCTTGGGGGAACCAGCTGCCCTTACTCACCTTCAGTAGCAAGCTCCTTATCTAGTCACCTGTAGGATTGAGAAGCCAACTGCGTTGGGCCACCCAAATGAATGGATGGATGTGGATGGCAATATTTTAGCAGTTACAAAAGAAGAAGGGAACTGTTTTGTAGAAAATACCCAGTTCTCTGGCTTTCTACAAGCCAGCAAAGGAAAGTTCTATAATTGGGCCAAATTGTGGCAATGGGAATATTAGCACAATGTGTATTTTAATATTTCTGGAGGGAATTAGTGAACCTATAGTATCCGATCATTATATACATTATCTCCTATGTCTTAGAACAGAAGATGAGGCTACGTTCCTATCACCCCAAGCTTCAAAACAACCAAAAGGAAATTTCATTAGCGTTTCAAGTGAAACTTCATTTTCTTTTAATTGCTTCTACAAAACAGGTCTGTGTTCAACAAATGACTTTGGTGATAGTCTTGTTTTCTAGCACACCTGTAATGGGCCCAGATATCCCTGTAGCTCCTTTGCTTCTACTCAACGTTGGAACATCAGTTGCCAAACTTCTGCCCATGACTCTTCAGGGTAATCACTAAACTTTGATGACCAGACTATTTGTCACTGCAGTGTCAGGGAATTTCCAATGTGTGTTGGGTGTTAGCAAGGAGAAGCATCTTTATTACCTCACACCTCTCCAACTGCCATGATTTCTTTGGTGCCAGACCAGAGACCATGACCCATCCAAGCCCATCTCCTGTTGTTGTAACAATGGTGCCCTTGAAGATTTGTCAGGTAATGACAAATAGGCAAGCTTGTCCCTTAGCAGCCTGAGAGAGAGTAAGCTCTCTCATTCTGTTGAAGACCAATCCTTAATGTTCCAAACCTGGATTGAAACAACCTGTCTTAGGTATGGTTTCCAAAGACAACACTTCCAAACGTCCTCCTTGGCCCTAGAAGAGGAAATCACTGAAGTATGGCTTTAATACCTGTACACCTGACTGTGTGGCTTTAACCTTTCAGAGATTCTCGACGGGCTTGCTGTTTCCTATACCTGGAAGATGGCCAAGAAGACTCCTGACTCAATAAGAACAACAGCACACACAATGAACTCCAGGATCGAGTTCCTGAGAAAAGAGAACACGAACACTGAGCAAGCAAGGATGCTTGTGATTTTGCCATCTGGGCCTGAACTTGCTGGCTCTCATTTTTTTTTTTTTCTAGGTAGGACCCAGAAACACATGCAGGTATATTTATGTACTGCTAAATTTGACCTGTATCTTGCACCTGTTTCTTTATGACTACACAGTACCCCTCTTACCAACCTGGATTAATTCTAGTACGCAGCCCAAGGGACTATTAATAAAAGAGAACAGTTATTCCTTCTGATGTCAAGCTCAGTGCTTAGAATTTTATTTCAGACACCTCAACTTCCATGAATAGCTCAGTGTGAATGCATTACCCCTTGATTATTCTCACCTTTTTGTGTTTACAGATGTTACTGCTTTTCTCTAAACTTTATGAAATAGAATATTTATTCATTTGCTTTCTTATCCTTTATCATATTATCTTACTGGCTTACCTATAGGCATAATATTACCCAACTGAGTCATTCACTTGTGTGTTCATTCAGCAAATATTTGCATGGTGCCTTCTCTCATGGAGATATATTCTGATGGGGGATGTGATTTATTAATTCGATAACTATTTGGGTACCCAATAAAATTTTATAAATGAAAATAAGCAGGGAAATGGGACACGGAAGGCATGGGGGTGGGCAGGGAGATAAACTAGAAGGGCAGTCAGGGAAAGACTCTTGGAGAAAATGACAATGGGTGAGGGAAGAAGCTGTGTGATTCTGTGGGAGGAGATCATCTGAGGCAGAAGAACGTGAGTGTGAAGGCTCCCGGGTGTCCAGTGCATTCAAAACACAGCACGGCAGCCAGGGTGGCTGGAGGGGAAGGAAGGAGGGAAGGTTCACAAGAGAAGCACGGGCAGGTCGTGCAGGGCTGTGGCTCTCTGTCCTGGCAGAGGATCACACTAGCTTCTCACTGTTTTGCTTAGGTGTGATAGTGATACTGTGGCTATGTTGAAAAAGAAATGAGTCCTTAGTTTCTGAGTTGCATTCTGAAACATTTATAGATATTAATAATCTCGATGATGAGATGATGCCTGAGATTTGGGCCATAATAATAGGATGGGAGAGGTGGAGGGAAAAGGATTTTGTATATGTTCAAAATTCTCCATAATAATATTATTTTTTAAAAAAAAATCACAGGAGGAATCTTTAAAAAGAAAGCAATTGATGTGATTGGTTTGGGTGCAGTATAGACACTTCCTGTTATTATGTTTCTTTCTTTTAAGTCTGTCCAGGTTTTGTTAATTTTCTGTTAATGTGATAACCTCTGCTATCAAGTCTTCTGGGTCATTCTTGGCACTCGGGATTTTACTCTGGATTGAGAAAAGGAGTTACTGAAGAATTTGGAGCAGACTGACACAATCTGCCTTTTGTTCAAGACAGATTGTTCTGGCTGCTGGGTTGAGGATAAACTATGTGTCAGCCAGGGCAGAGGCTGGGAGATCCAGTGAATTATAGACAAGAGTAATCACAAGAGTTAGATGAAGGCTGTGATAGAATGTCGGGCACGTAGGAAGGTAGTCTGAACATACATGTTGTTACTTCACCCAATCATTGCTGGGCAAAGAGGGACATTCTAAGATACTCCAGGAGGATGTCCTGTGGAAGGTCCTTCAGGCCTTGGTTAGAATACAGTATATGTGAGCGAGATGATGCAGGGAACGTCCCGTTGCAGGGGAAAGTCACCTGCTCTCTAAGGCTTTTGAAGTCCTTTACCTGAAGCAATTAGCATTACAGTTACTTGTCCAATCTTTGCCCTAATTTCTGATTCTTAATGAGCAGGGCAAGACTAGAAAGGTTAGAAAAAAGAAATGTTTTCAAAGTCTGATACACAGAAACTTAATATCTTTCCCTCCCTCCCTCTTTCTTCCTTCTTTCCTTCCTTCCTTTCTTCTGAGACCGAGTTTCACTCTGTTGCCCAGGCTGGGTGCAGTGGCATCATCATAGCTCACAGCAACCTCATACTCCTGAGCTCAAGTGATCCTCCTGTCTCCGCCTCCTAAGTAGCTGGCACTTCTGACATGCACCACTGTGCCCCAATAGTTGTTTTTCTGTTTTTTGTAGAGAC
>CAUYRH010180946.1:0-12823 GCA_963574655.1 Perodicticus potto | reverse complement strand
TTTATATAGATCACAAGTGCAGCTTTCCTTAATTCATTCTGCTATTTGTTACACAATTGTTATTTAAAAAAACCAAGTATGTATTGCATGAAAACATTATGATCTTTTTCTCTTAGTTTAAATAAACTCCAAGGTAACTGGACTTCTAAAGCACCTTTCTGTTTGCTTCATATCTACTTAGCAATAATTTTTTTTACAACCCTCTGACTCAACAAAGTAAATAAAACTATATTTTATCACTGTTAAGCAGCTGTTAATGTCAATTTATTTTTATACTCATGTTCTTAATTTCAGAAACTTTATTATTCTGAAACTCAATTATTTCACAAATCAAGAGTAATGTGCCTCATAGTATACGTGTAGGGTGAAATTTAGAGTGGGAAGTGACAGTCTTTTTCTAAAATACATATTGAGAAATTGTAAATTCCTTTTTATATAGACCTTGCATTTTGCCCTTTCTTGCCCATATGATGAAAAATAATTTCAGCAGACAATCTAGTTGATTTTAAACACAAAAAACTTTGGGGCTACACCTGACTATGCCATCCCAAAGTCAAAGTTAAAGTAATGTTTTCTTAGGTCCTGTTCTATCAGGCTACATTTTTAAAATTTGGTCTTGTGAACTATGAGTGAGGTTCCTTTTCCAGTTAGACCAGAAGTTCTCCTTCCCCAGATGTTCTCTTTGAAACACTACTGTAAATTTGTGGCATTTGTGAATTTTACTCTAAGAACTCTGGAATATAAGAAAAGTCAATTTGTTTTTTCTTAATAAAGTTAATCTGACTCTAAAGCCTCATTTTGTCAATGCAACAGGAAAGTCAGCCTATAATGATTGGAATTGCCATCAGCTCAGAGATGTGTGAAAGTCCTAGAGAGAGTTTCCAAAGGAGAACATTCGGGGAGGGCCCTGGTCTTCAGTCCTTTGGCTAATGTTTACTAAGTGCCCGCTGTGCCAGCTGAACAAGTCCCTGTCCTCATGGAGCTGTATACAATGACACAAAGTGCCTAACAGTAGCCACACTCTTTTTTTCTCCCTTTTCTCTTTTTTGGGGGGGTGGGGGGGTTGAGGGTGAGGGACTTGTGTGAAGGTTCAGTGTTAGTTTGGTTAGGATATGCCAAAATTAGAGAAACTTCTGGAGTAGACTAACTTTAACCTCAAGAAACAGTCAAAAGTATTGTATTTCCAATGATACTCTGTGAAATATGATGCCTACGCTACCTTCCTCCTCCTTCGGCTCCCTACTTTCTCCTTCCCCTCTCTTCTCCCTTATTCCCTCCCTCCTCTTTCTTTCTCCTTTTCCTACCTTTTTTCATTCCTTCAGTAACTACTGAGCATCAGCCTTGTGCCAGGCATTGCTCCAGGTACTGGGATAGAGTAGGGAACAGAAAGGTGCCTATTAGAGCATAAATTCAAATAGGCAGAACAAACAATAAATATGTGATAGGTCAGAGGTGATAAGCACTGGGGAGGAAAATAAGACTGGTAAAAGGGATAGGGAGAAGCAGACCAAAGGGGTGGGGTGGGCTGTTGTGATATACAGAGTGGGTAGGATAAGGCATCTCTGATGAAGTAACATTTGAGCAGATGGAATTAGGGAGCACATCATGGGAATTTGTGGGGCGAGAGTAATCCAGACAAGAAGTAGTAAAGAGTGGGCCCAGAGGCAAGGGCATGTGGGCATGTCTGAGAGACAGCAGGGGCCGTAGCAGTGTGGGTAGTGGGGGAGTGAGTTCCTTAACGACCCTATTGTCACTCTCTCCTACTGTCTATTCATGGGAGTTTTGTAATCAGTTACTGGGTATAAATTTTAAAGTTGATGATACTTGGCAAAGTAATAAAGCAGAAAGTTCCAGTTAAACATAGATTACTGAACATACTCATTCACGTTTGTGCTAATTCAAACCACACTAAAGTAATAGTAAAGAATTATTCGTAGAAGGCATGGACCCAAATGGACAAAAAGAATCGGAGATGTGCCCCCTTAAGCCCAGGAGTTTGAGTAAGAGTACTATTACTATTATACTGTTCTTAGTATATCAAATACTTCTTACATACCTCTTCAAAATCCTCTTGACTCACCCCTTACTTCAGCCACTGCTGTAGTAACCAATTCTTCCTGATCTTGACCTGCTACATCTGGCTACAACTGGATGTTGCCTTGTTTGGGGCTCTAGCTATATAACCTTCTGCTCCCTCCTGGGGACGTGTCTCCACCCCAGCTGACGTGTTGTGGGGACCCTCTTGTACTCTTACTCCTGGGCAACATAGCAAGACTCCCTGCCTCTAAAAACATTAAAAAGAATCAGAGGAGTGATAACAGATGGAGAACTTGTGAATGAGAAGTATATGAGTGGATAAACCTGAGAGAGCTAAAATGTAAGTTGATAGTGGAATAATCATGAAATCGTGTGAATTTGCATCCCAGAACTCTGAAAGACTTTAGCAATAGCAAGAAGAGGTATTAGTGGGGCTGAAGAAAGAGTTACCTAAAATCTGTATTGAAGCAGATAGACTCTCAGATCTCCTGCACCACACCACAAACCTTAGCCGTTCTCACCCCTGCAAGAGACTGAGGCGCGCACACAGCTGAGGGCAGGTGTACTGAACTGAGCCAGGCAATCGCCCTAAATACTTTCTGAACGGTGGCATCTCAGCCCAGGTTGCCCCAAGCTCCTGGATTGTTAGTAACGAGGCTTATACACCATCCTCTCTTTTGGGCAGGAGATTCTAATTCTTCCTTACAGAAATTAGTCTATGAGAAAAGACCTGCAGTTAAGGATGTTTTAAGGTTTCCCCGTTGATTGGACCATCCATATAATCCTCCACTAAAGCCTTTCTGTCAAAAAGCCTCTCCCGTGCATACAGAGCTTCCAATAAGGTTTTTAGAGCCTCACACGTGATCAGAAAGCCAAAAATAGCCAAATATTTGAGGAGAGCTTCTCATATGAAAAGTAGAAACTAAACAACATAATCAAACTAATAGGAATAACATTTAAAAAATTAAAAGTTATCATTGCTATTCCTAGTATATCAAATACTTCTTACATACCTCTTCAAAATCCTCTTGGCTCACCCCTTACTTCAGCCACTGCTGAAGTAACCGATTCTTCCTAGTCTTGACCTGCTTCATCTGGCTATAAGTAGATGTTGCCTTGTTTGGAAAGGAGGTTCTTGGATATATTTTTTAATATAAAAAATACTTAATAGAAACATTGGAAGATAAATTTGAAAGGACTCCCAAAAAGTAGAATAAAAAGACAGAGGAAAGACAAAGCGATGGAAAAGGAAGGTAAAATTAGGATTATCACTCCTGGTAATCCAGTATTTGACCAGTGGAAGTGCAAGGAGAGAGAGAGGGAAAAAAAATAAATAAATAAAACATTGGCGAGAAAATTGATTCCCCAATTGTTTTAAATGACTTAGATAATAAAGCACATGAGTTCCCAGATTGAAGGATCCATCAAAGCACCCAACAACGAATGAATAAAAAACCTATACCAAGTACCTTGGTCTGTTTTCACTGCTATAACAAAATACCAAAGACTGGATAGCTCGCAAACAAATTACACAAATGTATTTCTCACAACTCTGGAGGCTGCAAGGTCCAAGATCAAGGCACCAGCAGACTGGGTATCTGGTGAAGCCCATTCTTCCCAGAAGGCACCTCATTGTCCTCACATGGTAGAGGGATAAAGAAGCTTCCTCAGACCTCTTTTACAAGAGCAGTGATTGCATTCAAGAGGGCTCCATCCTCTTGAATAGTAAAGTAGATAATTATGTCCTAAAAGATCCACTTCATAGTAGGATTGCTTCTGGGATTAGGTTTCAGTTTATGAATTTTGGAGAACACCCATTCAGACCATAGCGCCAAAGTGAGACAAAAGTCCGTTGGGCAAGAGGGATTAAAACAAGTCACGTTCAGAAGATCAGGACTCAGCATTTCAAACCAAAAGATAAGGAGACGTGATCTCAAAAGAAGTGGGGTGGTTGGATTCTGTGTCTTAACCACAGCTTTGCAGCAGAGCTAAAGGAAACTGGAAAAGGGAGGATTCAAGGAAAGGTTTCTAAGAACACATCCTAGTAGACCTGAGAAACAATGAAGGGTCGGAGTAAATTTTCTTAGCTTATAAATTTATTGACATAATTCCAATCTTTATATTAATGGAAATAGTTTTTACCTGAAAATAACTTTGGTGTTTTATATAATAAAACTGAGGTGAGAGGGAGACTTCTTTTCAAAAATTCATATTTTGGCTCGCCACCCGTAGCTCAGTGGTTAGGGTGCCGGCCACATACACCGAGGCTGGAGGGTTTGAACCCGGCTCGGGCCTGCTGAACAACAATTACAACTGCAACAAGAAAAATATAGCCGGGCTGTGGCAAGCGCCCTTAAGTCCCACCTACTTGGGAGGCTGAGTCAAGAGAATCACTTAAGCCCAGGAGTTTGAGGTGGCTGTGAGCTGTGGGCGACATAAGACACTATCTCAAAAAAAAAATTCATTATTTTAAGACAGCTGCAGTTAACGGATTGTCCAACTAGATATTTTTGTAGCTTTTACAAGCTTACTCCACAGTTTGCTATCCGTCATCTAAGAAAAAGGGAGAATGACTATATGTGTTGTTTTTTAAATGGCAGGATAAACATTTTTTAAATACACAGGATGTCCATAAAGTCTGTGTGTGATTTAAAATAGTTGTCTGTTGTAAACAACTATTTAAATAGACGACTGTTCTAAATTGCACATGAACTTCATGGACATCATTTAGCAAGAGGGAGGAAACCTTGTTTTGGAGCCCTGTAAATATTTTACATAATAAAATTTACATAGTAAAGAAAGTTAAATTTTGAAAACATACCCCTAAAACTTGAAAGCAAAGCAAATGAATTGAACTACGCAATGAGATGGTGGCATAATCCTCCAGAGGGGAACTATTTCACATGACTTCAAAACATTGACTATGTACCGCTAGACCAAAAGAAAGGCCTGCCCTCCACCCCTAACACCCTACATTAAATTGTTTTCAGTAATGGCGGTGATTTATTCCGCGGCTGTGTATGGGAGTTGCGAGATGAAGCAAAGGAGAAAGGTGGCCTCTGTCGTGGCTGCTGTGGTGCATGGAGCTGAGCGGCTCTCTGAGAACTGCCACCAGCGGGAGAAAGCTGCTGCACCAGAGTCATGGCTCCTCTTGAAGGACATTCTGCATCCAAGTGCTAAGCGCCCAGCCCACTTGGCTAAGGCAGGACATCTCTGAAAGGCTGTCCCAGCAACTCCACACTGCCCGTGGGATGAGCTGAGGCCTTCTTCATGACTGCATAGCAATTTAATGCCTCCCTCTGCCTTGACCTATTTTCCTTGGGCCCTCACAGTCTTTGACCCCAAGGGTACAGAACAGTAAATGTGCACACACATCTCCATCTCAGTCTGTTTTTCAGGAAAGCACAGCAGTCATTACTGCCAACAATGGCCTCAGGAAGCAGATTCTAAAATGACATTTTGGACTGATCACCACTGGTGGGCTGGTGATGGAGGACTCTGTTGCTGGCAGCAGGTGGAGCATGGATTACCACTTGCATGCTATAGCAATGTAAATTGTTGTAATTGTTGATGTTTTCTCTGGTGGTGAACTGGGATGGGATATTGGGAGTGCTGTGGGAGGGACAATGTCTCAGGCATTTGAGAAGTCCAAAGGAAGTCTTATAAAGAGCATAGAACTGGATGTTCCAGGCAGTCATGGTGTTAAAGAAATGCTGAGGCTGATTCATCACCAGTTAAGGCTGGATTCAAGGCCAGAGGGCCTCTTTGGCAGTATATAAAGACTCCTGCAGCTGGAAGACAGAAAGCGCTGAGGAGCAGGCCCAAGACTTCACTTCAGCTGTGGAACCTTGCCAAAGAACCTACAGGAGCTGAGAGACTGCACGTGGACCTGGATCCTGAGGATTCTGAGTCTGGGGGAAGAAGCAAAGTTGGAGGAGGGTTTGTTTATGTGTACACATACATGTAAGCACTCTCTCATGATGACAGAGTTTTACACTCAGAGGACAGTGCCATCATGCAGCAAGGGTAATTCCTAGAAAGTTAGAGAGAGCCTGAGCCACTTAGCTTGGCCCAGCCACAGCAGATGAGAAAAAGGGGTCAAAAAGCTCCAAGAGAAGTGTGCGTGCTAGAGTGAGCGTGCTATGTAAGGCAGAAAGGACTCACATTTGCCAAACCAATAAGGCATGTGCTGTTTAAAAGAACGCTAGTGGCTCAGCGCCCGTAGCACAGTGGTTATGGCGCCACACATGCACCAAGGGTGGCAGGTTTGAACCCGGCCCGGGCCAGCTAAAACAACAATGACCACTGCAACAAAAAAATAGCCCCGCATTGCGGCGGGCGCCTATAGTCCCAACTACTTGGGAGGCTGAGGCAAGAAAATCACTTAAGCCCAAGAGTTGGAGATTGCTGTGAGCTGTGATGCCGCAGCACTCTACCGAGAGTGACATAAAAAAACTCTGTCTCAAAAAAAAAAAAATAAAGATGAAAAGTAAAAGGACACTAGCATCACTGAGAAGCACAGTAGTGGCTGTCGTCGGTGGTTCAGCTCTGCACCTCATCAAGTCTTTCACCTCCCAGAACTGGAAATGCAGAGTAAGAAAGAACCTCAGTTTTCTCACCTGTAAGATGAGGAGATTAGACTAAACCACTGATGTTAAAACTTTTTTCTGAAGCCGTTAAAAATTTTCCTTGGTATGACAATATTCGAATAAGATTAAAGTTGAACTGTTACGCTTGCCCAGCAGTGACTTGTCCAGTTTCTCGTGGCAGAGCCACTTGCCTCTGTCACTGTTAGAGCCAGGACACCTGAATAGTTTCTACATTAAATCCCTACCTTTCCAAATGAGGAAAGTAAGGCCCACAGAGCTGTAATGACTTTGTGGTATTGGCTCTCTACCACTAATCAGTGGTGTCATTGTTGCATGTGCTTTGGGCCTAAATTTTGTCACCTAAGCATTGAGGGAAGACTTCATAAAGAAGCAGGATTTGAGCAGGCCTAGATGAGAAGCATTTGAACTGATAAAAAGGAATAGAGCAATGTTTTTCAACCTTTTTATCTTACAGCACACTTGAACCTATAGTTAAACATCTGTGACACACTTAAGTTATGTTGATCAGAAACAAGAGTAACAAAAGAATATACTTACTGTGCTTTGAACTTCTTTAGAAAATAATTTAATTAGTGATCTTTTAAAGATTTTTGTAGCACATCTACGATCCTCTCACGGCATACCCTTTCAAAATCACTGGAATAGAGCATTGTAGTAGGTAGAATTTTCAAGGTAGTCCCAAAGATCCCTGCTACCTTTTGTCCAAACACTGAATAATACACTTCCCTTTCACGCCGGTGACTGGGTTATGTTATGTGGCAAAGGTGAATTACATCTACATTTTGCAGATGTCATTAAGGTTCCTGGTCAGCTGACTTTGAATTAACCAAGGTGGACGTTATCCCAGGTGGATCTTGTCTAATCAGGCGATCCCTTTAAAAGAGGGTCCAGGCCTTCACTGAAGGGAGAGGTTCGAAGCAAGGGAGACACCTTTCTGCTAGCCTTGGAGAAGCAAATTGCCTGGGTGAGGAGTGGGCCACGTGTAGGAAGCTGTAGCTTGAGAGAGCTGAGGAGCTGAGGGAGACCATCAGCCAACCGCTAGGAGAAAACCAGGGCATGTCCTGGAGCTGCAAGGAACTGAATTCTGCCAATAACCAGAGGACTGAGAAGAGGGTGTTGAGACCCTGAAGAGAGGATGGACTCCAGGCCCAGGGAAACTGTGGGGTTATAAATGGGAGTTATTTTAAGCCTCTAAATTTATGGCAATTTGTTATGCAGCAATAGAAAATGAATACAGGCATTCAAGGGCATCAACAGAGCACAGTCTCAACTGTGCTGGTATAATATGTTCTGATAGATATTAATATTAAAATTAAGTGATTTGTATGCAACAACATGGAGGAATCCCGCATGCATTTTTGCTAATTGCGATATAGCAAACCCAAAAGGCTGCATACTGCATAGCATGGTTCTATTTCTGTGACCTTCCGGACAGGACAAAACTGTAGGAATGAACAACTGAACAGTGGTTATCAAAGGTTGAGGGTAGTGAAAGGGAATCAGAGGTCAGCAGACTGTCTGTGTTGGGGTTGTGGAAGCACAGCCACATCTCTATGCATTTGTCAAGATCTGTGCAGCTCCATCACAGAGAGTAGGTTTTACTCTACATGAGTTTACGCATAGATTTTAGATTACGTAATTTTAAAAGAAATAACAAATCAAATTGTTTATTTGGACTCAGAGTTCTGGAGAAGGTTATTTCCTAGTTTTGTCCTCTGAACACTTCTGTCACTCTCAGAGTCAGAGTCCAGCCAGGAACACAGTAACCACACTAGATATTTCAAGACGATGGGACTAGTGCAGGCAGTCAGTCACACAGGTAGAGGAGGCCTGAAACTGTGAAGAGGAACATCAGAGTAACTCAGAAATGGTAATTGTAGGAAAGAAAGCTAGGCCTAGGTAGGCACCCGAGGGTGGGGCCCTGAGGTTCTCGTGTTCAGTCTCAGACTCGGAGGTGCGGACCTGCCACTGCCAGCATCTCTAAAGGAGCGTGGTGGCCTTTTCTGGGCAAGCCAAAAGAAGCCAATTGTCACCCAACTGACTTTGATAAAAACAGAAAAGAGTGGGAAGAAATTCCTTCTCCCACCCTCCAGTCTCTTTGGCCTGGTAGAAATGGGGTCCAACTAACAACGGACCCCTGGAAATACAGCTTGCAGAGGCCTAGTTCCAGATTATAGAGCAGGGTGTAAAATGGAAGATTTGGAGCTGAGAGACAACTGATTTTAAAAAACAAGACAAAACAAACAAAAAACAAAGCCCAGACTCCCAGGCTGCATTCATGATAGAGGCAGAATGGAAACATGTCATACTGGTCAGTGTCAAGGGTGGGGAACACCCACATGGCACACATGCACGCAGGTTCAGACCAACAGTGCTCCACCGATGGCCAAGGGAGCTGCTAGCATCACACACAATTATCCAGTGCCATCCTTGAGATGCACAGGATGATAGGACCCAAGAGGGTATATAAACAGGAGAAATTGCTTTAGTCCTTCCTAAGAGCTGTCGCTGTAATCATGAGGGGTTGTTTTGAGATGGAACGAGAAAAGTGTGGCAGTTGCAATCTGTGAGCCAGAAAGGTCTAAGTTCTTCACTGCTTAGGCCTGGAGCTTGTCTTTGGCCCATAAAGCAGCAGTACTTACTCTATAAGCCATATCTCAAATCTCTCTAAATGTCACATCTTTTGACCTGGCACTTGGTTGCCAGACTTTATCCACCCTAATAAAAAAATTCCCAAAGAATTCCATCTTTTGTTCAGTCATTCTGCAAGCCTTAAAATGTATTCCTAAAGCTTATTTGCAGTATAGATAGATCCCTTTGTTACTTTCCAGTGCCACTAAATAAAGCAGAATGAAGTTTTTAATGTGAAACTTCAAAGTTTATTTATGCCATGGTGATACAAGGGCTTACTATTAAGACATTTCTATTTTATTTGGTAAACTTCCGACTTAGGCACAAAGGATTCATTGCTCAATAAAGATTGCATTACCAAATAAAAATGAAATGATTTATTATACTCCGTGGGCTGCCTCTATGAAGATGAAAATATCTCAATAAAGGATTTATTAATGTATACAGAATGCAGACTTATTCATGAGAGTTCCCTGCAGATTAACAACCAGGAAAATTCAAAATCTAGGGATGCAATTTCCGTGTGCAGAGCAGGCAGGATGCTTCCCTACCAGTGTCTGGTTTAATGATCATCAAAGTTTTTGACCCAGGACAATTTTGCAGTAATCTTTACAATAACCTTTTTTTCCTGTTTAGTCCACTTTGATGAAGTGAAATATTTGAAATAATTAAAAAGTGAAATCACTGTACCTTTTTTAGGGCTCCTTATATTTTAGCTCACCTGGTACTATGTGCGCAGGAGTACAGGAGCCAGGAGGAGCCGGCCTGTGAAAGGAAGAAAACCCAGGCTTCAGGAGTGAAGGCTGCATAGAGGAAGTAGCGGGTGTGATATTGGAAAAGAAAGCTAGCCTTTGAATCAGGCTGAGGAGTTCTGATGTTATTCTTCGGAAGCTTTTGAGTACATTGACAGTTTCTTGCATTGAATAGTTAATAAATGCAAAGACAACCAGTGTTTGAAATATTTGGCTTCATCAATTTGGGAAATGGTTCCGAAAAAAAACACTTAAGAAATCATCAAATGTTGAATGAATAAGCACTTTCAGTCCTCTGTTCTCAAAACTCACTGAAAAAAAAATCTAGCAAAAAGACACCACCACCACCCGCCGTCATAAACAGAAAGCAATAAAACCCCTTATCTTCAGTGAAATAAAGGGAAGTTCACAAATTCGGACCACAAACCCTAAAGCATACAGGAAATACTGTGAAATCAAAGTGAGGAAGACAAGTGAAAATCAAACCTACCTTGTAGGATCTTTGGTTGGAAACATTTCCCTGATAGGCAATGTTATGCGGTTGGAAAGGTCCATCTTAAAAAACCTCTCTGATCAGTGCGGTAAGACGTAGGATGTAGGTGGCCCAGGATACAAGTAGGAATGTGCCTAGAGACAGGTCAGTACCCACAGAGCCATGGACAGTGGGGCTGAAGGAAAGCTTTACTGAGGGGCCACCCTCCTTCAGGCGTCTGGTCTGGAGACACCGTAAGAATCCACAGGGGAAGACCTGCTGCTTTCTTTACCTGCACAGAGGGCCTGGGCTTCAAGTTTGGGCTGTAATGAGGACACCCAGAACTCAGATCTGGGATTCTAAACACCCTTCTAAACACCGATAAAGGGAGACAAAGCTTCTTGGGGAAATGGCTGATTCTAGGGCAGGGACAGGGTTGTACAAGATGAGCCTGGAGCATGTTGTTGGGCCAGAAAGTGAAGGAGCGTGCAAACAAAACTTTGAGTACATGTCAGAGGGACTCAGGAGCCAAAAGAAAGAACTCCCAGTGGCCATAGCTGAAACAATTTGAGCAAAAAAGTAGATAACATAGTATTGGATTATAACCCAAAGAGTAAAATATCCTTGAGTCCATACTGAGGCAAATAAATTATTGAGTAAATAAATACTTAAGAATAGGCAACTCCATACAAAAGCATTCCAAATAATTTATGTAGATGCTGCCCCTCTCAAGTAGGTAAAGTATAACTCCTTGTCCCAGAAGTACCGGCTGCACACAGTACTTCCATCCAAAGAATACAGTGTAGAAAGGGAGAGGAAAGAGCGGAGAAGCCTGGCAGACACTCAGCCGTGTGGTCGAGCTTAGCATGGAAGGGTAAGTCGTGTTGATCGCACATACCCTGACGTGTTGTGATAAGAATGACACTTTACCACTGTGGCCTCCCTCCCTAGAGCCTAGAACCCCAATGTAATCATAAGAACAACGTCAAGACAGACTGAGGGCCAATCTACAAATCACCCTGACCCGTTCTGCTCAAAATGGTCAAGGCTGTAAAAACAAGTTTCAGACACCATCACAGTCCAGACACGACGGCTTAATGTGGCCCCGCACCTTGGGTGGGATCCTGGATCAGAAAGAGGACATCAGGTAGAAACTAAAGGAATTCAAATAAAGGATGAGTTTTATTTATAAAAAATAATATATTAATATTTGTTCATTAGTTTGACAATATACTAATGTGAGATATTAACAATAGGAGAAATGGGTATTAGATATAAGAGAAACTTCTGTATTAGATTTGAAACTTGACTGTAAATCATCTAGAACTATTTTAAAATTAGAAAATATTTTAAAACAAATTCAAAAAGCCCAGAAAATATATAGTAGGAATTTTCTTCCTTTCTTCTTACTGTCCTTCCATCCATCCATTCCTCTGGCTCTCTTTCCATCCATTCTCTCTCTGGCTGTAACACCACTGGCCGCCACATTTTAAGATCCACTGTACCTAAATAGTGGAATTTGTGGTGACTTTCTGAACTGCTTGAATTATTTTTAATAATCAACCTGTTTCTATTAAAGTCTCTTATGTTTCTTTAAATGAGAGAGTTGGCGATAGGTGCCAGTCATCAAGAACTTTTTGTCTTGACAGTCTTTTAGTTAATGTAGGAATCAACATACTCTTTCATTTTACAAAGGTATGTGGGGTATTTGGTCCAAGAGAGGGTTTGCTGAATGACCATCAGCACATTCAAATGCAGTTAGTTATATAACTAAAAATAAAAAATCATGTTCTTGTGTTTTTTTTCCATGTGGGAACACACACACACACTTGAGTGCCTTAATTGTGAGATGTTGCTGTTAAAGATATATCACGTCAATGGCCCACATCACAAAATCTCAAAACTGCAGATGGTGGCGTGGATGTGGAGAGAAGGGAACACTTTTACACTGCTGGTGGGACTGCAAAGTAATACAACCTTTTTGGAAGGAAGTATGGAGAACCCTCAGAGAACTCAACCTAGGCCTCCCATTTGATCCTGCAATCCCATTACTGGGCATCTACCCTGAAGGGAAAAAATCCTTTTATCATAAGGACATTGAACTAGACTGTTTATCGCAGCTCAGTTTACAATCGCCAAACTGTGGAAACAACCTAAATGCCCACCAACCCAGGAATGATTAACAAGCTGTGATATATGTATAGCATTAAAAAGATGAAGGCTTTACATCCTTTGTATTAACCTGGATGGAAGTGGAACACATTATTCTTAGTAAAGCATCACAAGAATGGAGAAGCATGAATCCTATGTACTCAATTTTG
>CAUYRH010180945.1:0-23609 GCA_963574655.1 Perodicticus potto | reverse complement strand
TATTTTGTTTTTCAGATATTTGAGGGCTGCAACTTCTTGTCTCAATGTGTCAGAATCTTTGGTTATTTTGTCTTTGAATTCGTTGAATTCTTGAGACATCTTTTGGGTCATCTTTTGGATTACTGCCTGAAATTCTAATTCCACTTTTCCTCCATTCCGTTGATCTTATTTGCTATCCAGACTCTGAATTCGATTTCTGCCATCTCAACCATTTGCTTATGCAAGGGATCTTGTGCTGTATCTACCTTGTTGTTCCTTGGGGGAGTTGATCTACTCTGATTATTCATAGTGCCAGAGTTTTTCTGTTGGTTCTGCCTCATGATTATTTTTCACTATTGCCTATGACTGTTCTCAGAGTTGGTGAGGTGTCTCTCCAAGATTAGACCCCTGCGGGATCAGTCTATTGTTGCTGGATCTTTGTAGGGAGTGACCCTATGTAGCTCTTCTGGGACTGCCCCACCCAGGGAGTTCTGGCTGCGGGAGCAGCTCCAGAGTGTGGAACGCCGAGATCAAGCAGTAGGGCGTGGAATGGGGCTCCTGGTTGCCTTTGCAAAGGGAGCCCATGCCTCCAGCATTCTCTGGCTGGGAGGAGGGCTCTGGAGGGAGGGCAGTGGGCCTGGGTCATGGATTGGAAGCCAGGCGGGACCCAGCAGGCCAAGGCCTGATGGGGCACAGATCGGTGCTGGGCAGGAGTCCTGGCAGACTTCCTGGTCGCTGCTGGCTGTGGACCAAGGCTGGTGGGGTGCCAATTGGGGCTGTGGGGTGTCCTGGCGGAGTGGAGTTCCTGGGCACTATGGGCTGCAGGTCTGTGGCATGGATTGGGCCGGGAGGGGCACAGATCAGTGCCCGGGAGTCCCAGCTGACTTTCTGGCCACTGCTGGCTGCGGGCCAAGGCCCAGTGTAGTGCCCATCGGCCTGAGGGAGTCCCAGCAGAGTTGCTGGCCAGTGCTGGTGGGGTGCCAATCGGGCTGCCCGGGGGTCCTGGCGGAGTTCTTGGCCTGGGGGCTGGCAGGGGCTTGGTGGGGCCCCAAAGTCTCTTACCTGGCAGGCTGCCTGGTCCTGCAGGTAGGGAGGGTAGGTGCTGCTCAAGTCCTCCTCCCTCAGTTTCAGCAGAGGTCAGGCTTCTGGTGCATCAGGTAAGGGGGGAAGGGTGTCCTGGAAGTTCACAATGCCAGAAAACTTTAGTTCAGTTTTTCTGCCTGAAGCTTGGTTTCTTGAAGTCGCCACTTGCCTCAGAGGTGACCTGTAGTTATCACTTCTCTCTCTCTCGTCTGGGCTCCCAGTCTTCAGCTCAACTGGGCAGTTTCTGGAGGTTATCTTTCCTTTTGGACAGGAACCTCTGTCGGAAGCTGCTTCCAGTCGGCCATCTTGCCCCTCTCCCGCCAAAAGTTTTTTTATTTTAATATTTACTGTCTCAGAAAATTTTGTATAAAACTGCGTGGTCCAATAAGCTCACCGAAAACCAATTTGCAAATAAAAGGCCAAGGAAACGCAATATAATTTTTAATTATTAGAGCTATAAGAACCATGTTTTAGCAAGGTGTAGTTTGACTATGTTGCAAAGTAATTTACTTCTAAAATGCATACTTTATCCATAAATTATATGAATACTATTAGGAGATAAATGGTTTTAAAATTACCTACGGGCTTGGTGCCCGTAGCTCAGTGGTTAGGGTACTGATCACATACACCGGGGCTAGTGGGTTCAAACCCAGCCTGGGCTTGCCAAACAACAAAGACAACAACAACAACAACAACAAAACAGCAGGGTGTTGTGGCTGGAGTCTGCAGTCCCAGCTACTTGGGAGGCTGAGGCAAGAGAATTGCTTAAGCCCAAAAGTTTGAGGTTGCTGTGGGCTGTGATGCTAAGGCGCTCTCCCAAGGGATATAGTGAGACTCTGTTTCAAAAAGTAAAATGAAATAAAATAAAATAAAATAACCTATGAATTTGTATAAAAGAAGGTTTCATTTTGAGAAGGCATTGGAAATAGCTGATTTTTCATCATTACACCCATTGAGAATAAAAATACAGCTTTGAATGCAGCAAAGCAGCAGATGTGACATTTTCCTTAAAAAAAATCAGGAAGTGACATCACACATAGAAAAAATACAAACACTATGAAAGATTTTATTCCTCCTTAGCTTTCTTTCCAGATGCAACCACTGATACCAGTTCTTAACTCTCCTTTTAGATATTTTCCTTGCATATAAAAAGAGAGAATACATTCTGATGAAACAGTGTGATCTTGTGTTTCCTCATGAGTAAAATGAGAGGGTACATGACTAATTGGGTTGTTAAATGACAAAAGTAATGTGTAAATCTTTGATAAACTTTGGAATGGTCCTCAAATATTAATCAATCGGAGTGTTAACCTAGAGTTCATGCACCTATCTAAAGGTTGGCTTCAGAATGTGAAAGTCCTGGAATTGTAGACAAAATGTACATGATACATGTATGTATTTATTTATCTTTATTGGTTTTGGTCCCCCTGCCCCCCATGCTGACAGAGCCATGTTGGTCATTGAGGTTCTCAAAGGAAAAAATGAAATCAAAGAAGTTTAGAATTCACATTTTAGAACATTGCATTATTTTCTTGGGGTTGTGCTTCATTTATTGAATGGGCATCAAATGAATGAGAGTGTGAAGATTGTGAAGCAGGTAACTGCTGCACTTGGGGCCTTCTGACCTCCTTTTCCTGGGTCCCTTTTCCCCATCTGGCCTTCATCCAGTGCCAACATGTTCCTCTTCATTGAGGCAACTCGTTGCTCTGAGACTACTGTCATGCGCTATTGCACCAAGCTTCCACCATCACCTTCCTGCCTTCTCCCACTATCAAAACTCTGCACAGTGGTTATGGCACCAGCCACATATACCAAGGCTGGTAGGTTCTAACCCGGCCCAGGCCAGCTAAACAACAATGGCAGCTGCAACAAAAAATAGCTAGGCATTGTGGCGGAAGCCTGTAGTCCCAGCTACTTGGGAGGCTGAGGCAAGAGAATCGCTTAAGCCCAAGAGTTTGAGGTTGCTGTGAGCTGTGATGCCACAGCACTCTCCCAAGGGTGACATAGTGAGTTTCTGTCTCAAACAAACAAACAAAAAATTCTGAATTCAGCTGTCACAATGGAAAGTTAAACTTCTCATTAAAAATTAAAGATACAACTAATGATAAATTATTTAATGACAAGTGTGATTGATGGTAATAACATACAGACATGCCCTGAGACTATTTTAATGTATGTAATTTAATTATTCATTTGTCTGTTAGTTTTCCCCCAATGTATTTTCATTTTAAAAGAGGGAGTCAGAAGAAGAAACATAGGATATCATTTTCCATGATAGAGTTCTAAAAGCTTGTTTCCTCTGCTGCACACAAAATGGATTATGGGTTTCTCTGTATGCTGAACTCCCATCCTTGTATCCAAGGTCATGCACACTTACCTGTCATGTAGGTGTAATTTCACCTATTTTGTACTGAAGACAATGTATCAGAATGCAAGTGAGTGAGAGTTATAGTATATGGATAACTTTGATTTTCCTAACACGTTAAAAACATAGAAAATATTTTGCCAACTTCACTTCTCCAACAATAGCATCTTAATCATTAGCTAAACTGTTTGTTATATACCTCATCACTGATAATCGAAGGGCTGATGTGGCCCACAGGGACACTGACACTAGCTACTCAAATAGTAGAAGTTTAATTTTAGTTTTTTTGAATGCAAACTGGAGCTACTTTAAGACAGCAGGTTTTTTAGTGCTCCTCAAATTATATTTATTCATTCCCTCATTCATGTTCCACTTATCCATTCCTCTATGTAGCCATCTATTTATATTTATTCTAGATTTTAGGGAGAAGTGTGGAAGGGCATGAAATGCAGAAGGAACAGCATGGGCAATATCATGAAGGTATGACATTATATGGTGAGCTCACCAAGATAAGGTGAGCTGCTCTGGGGTTTTGGATGTAGACCATAGGGTGATACATGGCAGAAGATGAAGCTGGAAGGCTATGTTGGGTCCAGGTTTTAAAAAGATTGTCTACATACTAAGGAGTATGGACCCATTTGGTCATTGTGATACAAACCTGGTTATACTTAAAGGGAATTATGTAAGAAAATCACATTCTTGAATTTATATTTCTTAACATCATGGTCAGGATCACAAAGAGAGTCAGTGGGCTATTCTGACCCATTGAGAGTTGGCCGACTGCCTAGAGATTCTTAGCCAATATTTTGGTTCCCATGATTCACCCAGTAATAAATGTGGGGAAGGACCTAAGAACTGAAATGTGAACCTTTGAAGCCAGCAGAAGTTGCAAGGGCCTAAGAGCTCTCAGCATGTTACTCTAATCCCTAAGAGATCAGAGCTGAACCAAGCTTCTCTTGTTAAGAAGGCTCAACTTCTGCAAACTCAAGAAATCTCACCTCAGTTCTACAAATTGCTTCAATTAGGGACAAAGTTCATTAACCCCTGAAGTTCCTAGCCTAGGCTTCAAGTCCCTCTGTGATTTCTGGTGATTTTTACTTGGGAAGTGCTGTGCTACAGAGAATATAATAGTGAATTTAGAGCCAGGGCTCTTGAGTTTTTTTCTTGGTTCTGCTAAATAATTTTGTGACCTTGAGAAAGTCTGTTCTCTTCTCTGGGTCTCAGTTTCCTTCTGTTTTAAAAGAATGGATTAGGCCAGATGATCTTCCTTTCTTTACTATTAAAAATTCCATGGTCCTAAGGTTTTTCTCCTATTTCTCATGTTTTACACTTTTATTCTTGCTTTTTAAGATCTCATCACATCACCATGTTAAGTAAAACTCTTCTAAAATGAATTTATGCATTTTGATTTTTTTATTTTATCCTTTTATCACTCTGTATTACTTACCATTTTAAAACAAAGGGTAATGTCTTAAAATTCCACTTCTTTTCTTTGGTAACTTTTACTGGGTTTTGATATTCCAGAATTAGATCAGACAATATGAGCACAAGATCCATAAGGCCAGAATCTGTATCTTCTGATCTCAAAGAACATCAAACCAACACAAACACATTCTTCAGCTTTGTTAATTCCTTACCAAATAACAAAGAATTTACCACCACAGTGTCAAATACTGTAGATTTCACTGTTTAAAGTGGAAGAAAAAAATTATCAGAAAATAAAAGGACATAGTATTTAAAAGAATACCTCAAGAAACCATTTTATGATTATGATCAGATAAGTTTACATGAAAATAATGGAGAAACTATTTCTATTGGGTAGTTAGAACAACTTAATTGAAAAATCACTCACACAGAAGTTGTAAGAAATTAGATTTCCTTCTTCTGACTAATAAGGCAAACAGAGGATATTCTGATTCAAGGGCACAGTCATGTAGGAAAGATAAAGTCTCTAGAAAGTACTCATCCTCCTACGTGGACAAAACTATCTCAAAACCTAATATCTTGAAAAAAGAAAAGAACATGGACTTTAGACAATTCTAGTAGACTTCTCAGTTATAATACTGGGTAAAGAAAATGGAAGGTCCGGAGTGATGTCAGCAATAGGATGGAATAGGAAGCTTCTGACTATCCCCCCTCCCACAGACACACGGAGTAAGCATCTAACATGAATCAGTTCTCTGCAGTGAAAGCCAGAATCTAGTTGAAAGACTCCCACACTCTGGATCACTGAGAAAATGTCCACCTCAAAACAGGTAGAAAAGTGGACATACACTTATATGCTGGTTCTACCCTGAGCACAGTCTTATACTCAGAAAGGTAACCCCAACTCCCAGCTTCTTCCCAAGGGGTGAGAGGCTTGTACCACACATATAGTACACAACTATGTGGTCCCTGCTGGAGGGCTTAGATCTTAAGTCACCCTATTTGAGGAACAGAATCAAAAGATTTTTCTTAAGTAAAAGAACAAAGGGAGGGTTTCATGACACTCCCAGCTGCTGTAACCCCTGGGATCAGTTGAGCTTCTACTTTCTTCCTGGAAGGGGTTTGGCTGCACACTTACCCTGAAGCTCCCTGTGGTTCTGGTATCTAGCAAGCTAGTACCAGGGAACTTTCAAAGTAAACAAAGAATAAAGCTCTCCAAGCCCAAACATTTCCTAAACCTTCTTCCCCAGCTTGCTCCAGCAATAATTCTAGCCTTGCAATTTCTCTATAGGAAAAAGATTGGAGGCCTCTGCCAGCAAGAACAGAAAGGATGGTGATTCCTTGAAGAAGAGGTCCCTGGCAACCTCTTCTCCAAGTTTTGCTAGAGATAAAGTCCTACAATCTCTCATTAGGGGGAGGCTTAGGGACCACTTCATGCCTGAAAGGGAGAGTGGGCACTTCCCACTCAGAAAGGTTGGGGTTACCTTTCTGAGTATAAGACTGTGCTCAGGGTAGAACCAGCATATAAGTGTATGTCCACTTTCCCTGGCTTACCTTCATGGTAACTCCATAGCAGAAGCCTCCCCCTGCCAGAAGGGTGTGAGACTTCTGCTCGTTTCAATAGAAGAGTGGGCACTCCCCTACTTTCGTCCCTGGCTTATTCCAGCAATAATTCCGTGTCTGCAGACTCTCTCTGGAAGTACTTTCTGCTAGCATAGAGTACCCAAACTTGTATAGCTTTCACCCAAGTGCCTGACTCCTAAATCATCTGGCTCTGGGAGTTAGTGGAGCTCTGCAGCCAGAGTCTCCTAGACTGTAGAACAGAAAGGTAATTTTTTTTTTTTTAACAGAAAGGTAACTTTTAAACTTGTAAGTGCTCAGCAGCTACCTCCTCAGGTTGAAAATGAGTAGTCTGATGGAGAGTACAGATATCTGTCTGCCTCAGACCTTCTTCTTGGTGTAGAACAGGACAAGTGAGAGACAAACTCTGGCTCTCACCTTCTCTGTAAGGAAAAAAGAAACTGAAACACAGCATTTAAAACTCCAGCCTTTCCAGCTGCATTCCAAGGGAGTGGCTTCTATCACATCTGTCTCAAGGCAATGGTACAACTTGCAACTCTCTAGTTTCTTGCAGGCCATTAGGAACAAAGTTAACAGATTAGGCAAGCAAAAGAGTTGAGAGGAACCTAGAATCACTGGAAGGGCTGTTGGGGAGAAGTATCTCTTACATGAGACTAGGTTAACAATTTTGAGAGAAGTGGTTCTTCTATCAGTTGTGCAGAAACCAACACAGAGAGACAAGTAAAATGAATACACAGGAAATATATTTGTCCCTAAGAAAATAAAAGGATAAATCCCAAGAAGCTGACCCTAATGAAATGGGGGTATGTGACTTATTTGATGGGAAATTTAAAAGGATAGTCATAAAGATGCTCACCAAGATAAAGAAAGCAACGTAAGAACAAACAGAATCTTAACAAAGGGATAGAAAATATAAAAAATGCACAGAAATCAGTGAGCTGAAGAATACAATAACTAAACTCAAAAATCAATAGAGGGGTTCAAAAGCAGATCAGGCAGAAGAAAGTGTGGCGAACTTGAAGATAGGTAATTATAAATCATCCAATCTGAGGAGCAAAAATGAAAAAAAGAAAAAGAGTGAGGAGAGCCTAAGGTTCTTATGAAACATCATCAAGCAGAGTAATGTACACATTGTTAAAGTACCAGAAGGAGAAGAAAGAGGGGAAGGAAAAAAAAAACATATCTAAAGAAATAATGGCCGAAACCTTCCTAAGTTAGGGAAGAAATTAGAAAGATCCTGGAGGCTCAACAAACACCAAATAGGATGACTCTAAAGAGACCTATACCAATACAAAGAGAGAAGACCGAAAACTGCAAAGAAAAAGAGACTTGTTACATACTTCCATAAGATTTTCAGTTGATTTTTTTAAAAAGCAAAAACCTTATAGACTAAAAGGAAGTGGGTTGATATGTTAGAAAGGGAGAAAGAAAAAAACCTGTTAACCAAGAATACTATGCCTAGTGATCCTTCAAAAATGAAGGAGAGATAGGAACTTCCTAAGATAAATAAAAGCTGAGGGAATTTATCCCTACTAGAACTGCCTTCCAAAAATGATGAAAGAAATCCTTCAAGCTGAAGGAAAATGTTGCTAAATAGCAACATGAAAATGTATGAAAATATAAGTAAATATAAATATAGTAAAAGTGAGTATAAAGTAAAACTCAGGACACTCCTATACTGTAATGGTATATAGAAATCGATTTTATCATTAGCATACATGTTAAAAGACAAAACTATTAAAATAACTATAGGTACAATAATTTGTTAATGGACACAAACTATGAAAGACATCTAATGTACCATAAAAACAAATTGGAGGGGAAGTAAAAGTGTGGAGTTTGTGCAAATGATCACATTGCTTAATCGTTATCAGCTTAATTAGCCCGTTACTAGGATAAGACGATTTGTGTGATCCTCATGGTAAACACAAAGAAAATGCCCTTAGTAGATATACAGAAGACAGAAAGAATTCAGAGCATACCATTACCAAAATCATCAAACCAGAAGAGAGGAGAGAGGAACAAAGGATCTACAGATTAACCAGAAACCAATTAACTAAATGGCAATAGTAAGTTCTAACCTATAACTAATTACTTTGAATTTAAATCGATTAAATTCTCCAATCCAAAGATGAAGGGTGGCTGAATGAATGAAAGAGCAAGACTCAACTATATTATATGCTGCATGCAAGATGTTCATTTGACCTCTAAGACACACAGACTAAAAGTTAAGAGATGGAGAGAATGTATCATGCAAATGAAACCAAAAGCAAGAAGGAGTAACTACAGTTGTATCAGACAAAATAGACTTTAAGGCTGGGTACATAATAAGAGCTCAAAAAGTATTTACTAGTATTATTATTATTGGTATTACTTCCACTACATTTCTTTTGCATACCAACATAAGGGATAGCACTTTGTTCAAAAGGCTCTGTGTAGTAGATCGTTTTTTATCAGACACAAATTTTGTTTACTCTGATAAAATAATTGAACCCTTTCTGGGATCCATACTCACCTTCAAATTTGAAGGCAGATACTCTAAGATGCTTTCAGCTCATCAAATGTTTATTTTTAAAACTTCTGAGCTAGAGAATCACCCACATTTCCTTCATCCTTCCCCCCACCCCATTTATCTGGCAGCATGCCAGAAACTTCTTGGGTCTAATTCAAATTAGCATCCATTATAGATCAATCTAGAAAAATTTGGTTAGTTTATTGTCAGGTGGATACATGAACCTTGGCAGTTTCAGAAACCAGAGCTAAAGTGATTTAATAAAGTTCTGCTTAAATCAACACGGTACTGTGCTAGTCTCATGATGACTTTCATGAAATTACGTCTGAAATACTAAGTATTTTCCCACTCAGAACCTCATTCTAACGCTATAACTTATACCAGAGATCACACTGTACCTGCTCTGAGCCTTGTAAGTCTTATAAAAGCCCTCGGCCAAAAGCAATAAAACTTGACCTGACCTAATCCTAGAGTTGCAATGGATAATGTGTGTATTTTTCATTCAATAATTTAATGTGGAAATTAACTGCATGTGTCACGTTCTCCCCAACTGAAAGAGAGGGCTTTTATGGTTCTAAGGTTACACCAAAATTAAATATGTAAACACTCCTGTCATTTAAGACTCTTCACTTACCTGATAGCTTAAATAAGCACTACAAAAGACTCTTTTGGAGAAATTTATTATTTCATTCATTATGGGAGCCTGCTCCATGAAATTCACCCTCTATGGTCACAGAAATGATAGTAACAGATTATTTTTTTCTTTCTCCCTGGGATATTTGAAATAATTTGCACACTTGGGCTTCCCTTATTGTTCTTTCCTGTTTGTCAATATAAGAAAAACACTGAGGGGAATTTTCAGAAAATTTTGTTCTCTTTCTCTTTCTTCCTTCAGGCATACTTTTGAACATTTTCCACTCCTGGGTATAGGATGAAAAAATGTCTCTCCACTTGGCCTTACCTTTTTAACTGTCCTGACATGATCTAGAAAGAAAGTTCCCTTACCGTTATCTTCTGTTTGATCCTTTTCCATTGCTTTTCTTCTCTAGTCTCACTTTGTGTCCTCTGTATCCCATAAACTTTATTTTTATTTTGAATTTTTTTTATTAAATTGAATGTTTTGAATAGATCTACATGGTTTAAAACCCAAAAGGTATGAAAACCAAAAGGTTATACAGTGATGTCTCCCACATTCCTTGTCTTCCCATTTCTCAGATTTGCCCTCCCAGGTAGGTATGCATGGTCCTAGCGTCTCATCTATCTTTCCACAGTTTCTTTGTGTACATTTAAGCAAATATGAACGTAGGTTTTCCTCCTCCAATTTTACACAAAAGGAAGCATAATATATATGTTCTTCTAAACTTTTTTTTTTAATTGAGTCATAACTGTGTACAATAATTCAGTCTTAAACTTTTTTTTAACTTAAAGTATCTTATTTTTCCATGTACATGGAAATTCATAATGGAATCCATGTGATTCCACATTCTTTTTTATAGTAGTTTTATATGGATGTATATGACAGCTTATTTAACTAGCTCTCCATTGAAAAGATACTCTGTATTATTCTTAGAAACTACTCTTGTTCATATGTCATTTTGTACATCTCTAAATGGATCTATAGAATAAATCCTACTAATTCAAATTACTGGGTCAAATGTTATTTGCATTTGTAATTTTGATAGCTATTGCCCACTGACCTTCCTAAGGCTCATAGAAATGTAGACTTCTATCAGCATTATATGAGATTGTTTCCTAGAGTCTAACCTACTGAGCATGTATTAAAGTTTTGAATTTTTTTATATTCAAAAAAGTGAAAAGTCCTATCTCAAATTGTTTTAAAATGTATTTCTTTTACAAGAGACGTTGAACATCTTTTATATGTTAAGGAGTCATCTGTTTCCTTCTCTCTTCCTCATTTTTTCTTATAGCATTTAAGAGCTCTTTGTATATTAGAAAGATGAGTCTGTGTCTACTGATATGAAAAATTGTCTTTTTAAAATATTGCTTATAATTGTTTGTGTTGAAGTTTTTTTTAAGTAAGGATGAATTTTTTCTAGATTTTTGAATCATGATTTTTAAGGCCTTTCCTATTCTAGTTAAAATATTTTTCCCATTTTTTCTATGACTTTTATTATTTTATTTTTACATTGAAATATCTGCTCCTTTAGTAATTTACTCTAGAATTATTTATAGACATGAATTGAATTTCATCTTATTTTTCAGATGGAAATCCAGAAGTCTTTTTATGGAACTGTGTTTTTCTTCCCCCATTAATATATCACTTTTATCTTATCCTAAATTCCTATATTTGTAACTACTGTGGACTTTCCCTTCATCTCTTTGTCTAGTATGTGCCAGTATTGAATTGCTTAATTGTTTTGGCTTTATAATATGTTAATACTATGACCTTTCTGCCAACTTAATAATAATAATGATAAGATCATCTTACATTTACAAAGCACATTATACTTAGAAATAATTTTCAGTTATATTATCTTATTTGGTTTGATCCTCACGATAATACGTGGAGCAACTGAGACAGGTAAATACTGTCTTTATTTTACATGCGAAGAAGAGGAGATGAAATGTATGCTAAGGTCACAAAGCTAGTAGGTGGTGGAGTAATGACTTGTCTTTGAGTTCTGTGTTTTGCCAATTCATGGTTGCACCTGTCAGAGTATCGCATACATCCCCCATATAGTTCTCTTTATTAAAGACCTTGTTCATTGTGGTAGACTAACTCTATGCTATTGAGTTCTAAACCTATGCAGGATAGCTTTAGTTAACCACTGGATTGCAGATGATACTAAATCATGAAATCACAGAAGGTTGAAACAGGAGATCTGAGAGATCATAAATCACCTAGTTGTTTTATGTTAACAGAAAAGGAAACCAATGCTCAGAGAGGTTGTGACCTCTGTGCCCAGTTAGTAAGGGATCAGGGCCAACATGGAACTCAGAGAGAGTTCTTTTCATTCAGTTTAATAATGAAAAGTAGGAGGGAAATGTTATATGTATTTTGCTGATAGTCATCATATCCGTGTTTTAAAAGTACCCCCAGGGCCAGAAAGGAGAGATGTATATTCTTTCTTTCATTTATTCAACAAATAATCATGTACCACGTAGCAGACATTGTGCTACTCATTGAGTTTACAATGGTGACCAGAAGAGGCACAATTCCTATATTTATGGAAAGTATAATCTAGAAACAAAAACAGACATTAAGTAATTAATATGCATATAGATAAAAATGAAATTAGGAAATGGGAAAAGGACTAGGAGAGAAACTTACATGGTGCATTTAGAGAACATCACAGGAACACCTATTTTAGACTGTACAGTCTGGTAAACCCCTACTGCCACCTTCCCCTGCAGCCCAAGTTGTCCCTGCAGCATCTCTATGAAGACTTAAGTCTGCGTGGGTCTCGTTGAAAACCACTGATCTAATCTTATCTCCTCATTTCTTGAGAAGTGAGAATTTAGGCTTAAAGAAGAGATGTGACTTACCCAAGGAGGTTACCCACGGCTTAGAGCAGAATAAGGACTAGCATGACAGCCTCCTGTCTTTATAGTTACGGCTCCTTGCACTGTATAATACCCTCTTAATTTAGACCCTGGTTCTTCTACCAAAGTTTGCAATGACACCATCCTTCATGGCTCCCAATGGATTTTGTCACGTAGATTTAGTTTATAGCACACTTGCCAGCGATGTGAGGCATATTTTAGAAAATAGCCCATCTCATTTTTGTTGAGTAGTTCATCAATTATTGTACGGAAGAGTGGGATGAACTTTTCTAAACCAAGTGCATATTTTGAGAATTTCAAATCATTTTGTAGAACAGTGTAAATCACATAGTGTGGGCTCAACAAATATTCACCACTATTCTTAAATATAACAACCTTCTCCTTGTTATAAAGACATTGAGAAATACTAGGAGTTCTTTCAAGGAGTAGATTTCGTTGGGATGTAAAAACTAAGTGTGATCAGTTTTCTCCCCTTTGCAATGTTCTATAGTTATTCTACTCATTTTTTTCATTTATCCTTCAGAACTAGTTTTTCTTTTTACCTCAGAATTCTTTCTTGACCTTCTCTGTCTTACTCTGTGTCTGTGGGAGGCTGAGCCCTATGGACACCCAGGTCCCCTTGCCCTCAGGCTTCTGGTTGGGCCCAGCCAGTGCCTCTGTCTGGCTGTGGTTCTGTCTCTCACACAGCTACTTCTGATTGCTGCTTCCCCCCATCCACCTGCTACCCTTCTCCCTTTCAATCGGAAGGGTAACAGTAGCTGCCTAGTGCTGCTAGTCCCGAGTGCTCCCAAGTCCCTTGTCCATTCGTGAATCTTTCTTCCCTCTTTGTAAATAATCTCTTCATTAAAACTTCTTCAAAATTCAAGCTGAATGCGGCTTCTATTGGGATCCTGGTTCCCACAAGGAGCCTACATTACTTTATAAACAGAAAAGTTTTATTAAAACAACACAAAGGACCACCTCCTGCTAGGAAGCACTCTTCAGGGAGTGAAGAGGCCCCTCAGGTCCCAGACTTGAGGGTGATTATTTTTGTTTAATTTTTGAGCCCTTACATGAAATTACACTTCAGGCTAGAACACCCATTTCTTAGAAAAACACGCTCTCTCCTGGAGAGAAATTCTAGAAAGCTGTCGCGGGCTACTGACAAACTATAATGCTGCAAGGGGATCTGGACAAGAAAGATCAGGAGAAAATCTCTGTGGGGAGAAGGTGACCTAGAAAGTGGTTCGTCATCTGCAGTGCCAGCTGTATATCCAGTTGGGTAGTCATGGACAGAGCTGGGCTCGAGTGTCTGCCTTGAGTGGAGACCTGTCTCTGTGGCCACTGGAAGCTCACCAGCCCCCGAGGCGTCTGGGCTCAGCCACTGCCAGGCTCCCAGGGAGTAAGTGATGCAGTTTGTTCAGTCCAGGGGTGGGGATGGCGGTAGGAGGTGGTGCCAGGGGGCTGTGTGTGTGTGTGTGTGTGTGTGTGTGTGTGTGGCTTGGCACGTCACTGCGCGCTGCTCTGCTGTTAAATCTCCACTGGCAGGCTGACTTTTCCCCAGAAGGAAGTGTGAGGAGGAATCTCACAGTCGCATAGCAATAAAGAGCTGCCTGGTGGGCCTCTTTCTCTGCCAAGAGGCTTCATGGCTCCAAAGTTCCTGAGGGGTGTGGAACAGGGAGGAGGGAGGAATAAGCTGCCCTGCTCAGTTGGGGATGTGATTACCTTTGCAGAAACTTTCCAGGGGCAAGTGCATTGAAGACAGTGAGCAGAACCCAGGATGAAACTGAAAGTGAGGGTTAGAGGTTTGAGAACAGCTGTGGTCTACGGTACTTATGAAGGAAAGGGATTTTGAGGTGAAGCTCGCTGAAAGACGGGTGTTGGACAAAGCCAGGTAAAAGCTCCAGCCTCAACACTTTGGGTCAATGATAGGCTTTATTTTCTTTATACTACCAAGTGAATTCTTCTGTTGGTGAGTTCTGTTTTCAGCATTGCCCTCTAAGAGGGCTGTGTTTATCAGGTATACTGTTGCACGCTCAGCGTATTATACCCATGACATCACAACCACTTAGAATCTCTTGACTTGTGGTGAAGGATGAGACATCTAAACATATTTGCAAGTTTTTGCACTGCCAGACTGGGGACTCCATTTCAGCAGGAACTGTGCTGACTTTGTTCACTGCCCCTCCATGATGATTAGAAAAGTGCGTGGCACATAGTAGGAACTTCAAAATTGCTTACTAAATGAAGAGCAGATGAATGAGTAGATAAATAAGTGAATGACCTCTTAACTATATGCTCCCTGCGGGCAGAAATCAGGTGGAAATACATCTTTGTCTTGCCCACATTGTCTAGCCAAAAGCTTTGCTAAGTTTATTGAATAATAATAAACAAGTAATACCTATTCTTATACTGTCCTCTTGTCTTTAGACAGAGCTTTTGCTTTCATTGTTCTTCCTCATCTGGAGTTCATTTCCACAATTAGCCAGGCAGTGTGCACTGAGGATATGGAAGTTAATAAGATGCAATTTCTTTTTGCACTCAAGTTGTTCAGACAGACAGGCATGCAAATAAATACCACACTGTCTAATGGGTGCAGTGAAAATACTGTTTGCAAGGTGCTGAAGTGTTATAGAGGATGTAACTGGCCGGTTCTGTCTGGGTGGGAGGTGGGAGTCGGTGAGGGCTTTATAAAGAGGTGATGCCTACACACATTTTTGAAAGATGACTAGGGGTCCATTAGGCAAAGGAGAAAGGAAAAGCATTATCTGATGACTGCATTAATGATGAACTTTCCAATGGACCCTTTCCTGCAGCATTCTTAGGTAAGGAATTTTTGGTGTATTCATCAGGAGTGTTGTATCCAAATGACTGACGACTCAGCCTTATTGCTATCAGAGCTACTCAGCCAGGGACTGCAGATTTTGTTCAACTGTGGGCCCTATACTTAGGAGGAAGAGTCACCTAACATGTGACAGGCAATGAGAGAAATAGGGGATATTTACAGCTTGGAACAAAATGACCTACAACAAGAAAAGGAGGAATGTAATAACTAATTTTCAAACATTAGCAGAGCTGGCATCCAGGAGATTCTTTCTGGCTACTATGGAGGTCAAAGCTAGAATCAGTGGAAAGTTATCAGGAAACTTTTGCATATGAAAGTACCCAGCACAGTAGCAGGCATCTGCTACTCAGTAAATATTATAAAAATGTTTCTGAAATAGGGTTCCTTTCACTTCTGATACTAATCCTGGTTCCATGTTCTAGAGCAAAAGGATCAGCAGATTGTCCAGAGATTGGGAAAGCAGGATACATTCTGAGCCTGCTTGATTGCCAGACTGTAAGTCATCCCAGCAGTTATTTATTTAGTCTTGCTTGGCTAGTAATTTTTCCACATTGCACGTGAAATGTTTAGAGAAGACTCAAAGTTCATATAACGTGCTGGCTGTGTCCACAACGCTTTTATTTTCTCCATGACTCAGCCTACCTGATTTTAAAATAAAGGACATGAAATTTCTATTTGACAATGGGAAAACCTGCCCTACTGAGAGGTGTGTCCCTGTGTGTAGCTACGAAAGCCAAGGCTGGTGACCCCCTCCAGTCTAAGGGCTGTGTGGAGATAAGAGCAGAAGACGAGAGATTAGATGAGATGATTGGCCTGTCATTATGAAAGGGAAACTTTGCTAGGTTGTGGTTGATTCAGAGACTGATTCATGGATTTACTTGTTAATTCATTCAGAGACATTTTATCACCCAGAATTCTGTAGCAGTTAGAGCAAGGACTGTAAGACAACCTTGCCTGCGTTCAGTTCCTTGCTTCCTCATCTATTCATTTTGTGACCTTGGGGAAAATTTCTTAACCTCCTTGTATCTCAGTTTCCTTAACCTAAATTAGAGGTAATCATACCACCTAACGATGTGAGGATTAAGTGATTAATGCATATAAAGTTGTTAGAACAGAGCCTGGTGTGTAGGAACCCCTTGTAATGTGTTATTCTTACTCCATAAAGTGTAAGCTCCACAAAGACGAGGGGATTTTGTCTATGAGACAAAAAAATTTTATGAGGTTGGACAATTAAATTTGCGAACACATCCTAGAAGAAGTGCTGCAAATTAATTGTCCCATCTTGTGTGGTTATATCCCCACTGCTTAAAATATAGGCTGACCTATAATAGGTGTCACTAAATTTTTAATGAATAAACAAATTAATTGAATACTGATTGAGTATCTGTTGGGCCTTATGCTGAACACTAGGAATACAGAAATGAGAGAAAAGTTCTTGCTCATTTGAGGCTTTTTATGTCTGTTGGGAGAGATAGATATTAAAAACACGAACACACATTTGCAGCCTAGTTACACATTACAATCATCTAGTAGTTCTTAAAAAGTCTAGATGCTTAGGCGTCTCACCTACAAAGACTTAGATTTGCTTGGTCTTGTGTGGGGCTCTAGCATGGCTCCCTGTGATTCTAATGAGCATCTTAGCTTGAGAATTACTGGTTGAAATACTCTCAGGATCCCCTAAACATTTTTTCCATGAAACATCTAGCGATGATCAAATTAAATTTGAGAAATATTTTATTATATCTATTAGCTTTGAAGGTATCTAAGAAGTTTTATAATAAAGAAATCTGTTTAAGCTTAAAAATAAACCACAGAAAAAGATGTTTGCAGCTGTGAAGATTAACTTTGAAGAAAAGGTGAAGGGCATGGTAGAACTTATAATAGGTCTGATTTATAGTAAATACAGTACTTAGAAAAATGTTTGTCTGAAGAAAACATTTTTATCTTTTTTTGAGACATGATCTGTTGCCCAGGCTAGAGTACAGTGGCGTCGTTATAGCTCACTGCAGCCTCAAACTCCTGCACTCAAAACATCTTCATGCCTCAACATCCCAAGTAGCTATGACTACAGGTGTGTGCCACCACACCTGGCTAATTTTTATATTTCTCATAGAGACAGAGTCTTGGGCTATGTTAGTCTCAAGTGATCCTCCTCTCCCAAAGTGTTAGGATTATAGGTATGAGCATTGTATCTTGCCAGAAATGACTTTTAATAGAGACCTGAACAATTAGTGCACAGGTGAGTGGGGGGCCACAGTATACGTGCCAGGATCATCATCTGCAAAGGTCCTGTGGTAGAGAAAATGATTCAAGAGCAAAAAGAAGGCCAATCCTATTGGAATATAGCAGGTGAAGAGGAGAAATGAACAAAGACAAGATTTCCATCTTCAGGGAACGCATATGTATTCCAAAAAACTCCCATATTCCAAAATTTTCTTATTATTCTATGATTTTCCAAATATAACAGGAAGAAGAAGAAATCAATGTCAGGAATAATCTCTTAGCAGCTGTTAGAAAAATGCAGCTTCCTGTTCGTCTCTAGGTAAATTGCATAATTTTTTGAAAAGCATATATGGTTTTATAAGTATATTGGCTTAAGCTAATATTAATAGTAGGTCATGTTTACTGATCATACAGTCATGAGTAAGAAGAAGTGACTTGGAGATTCAATCAAGAAGCCAAGTCAACACACATGCCTCCCTGCCCTTTTTCTCTCCAAATCCTTTAAAAGGTAAACAGGGCATTTGAAAATGCATCCACGAACTCAGAAAACAAGAAAGGGAGCCATACACACCCTCTACCCTCCCCTCATCTCCTCCTGGTGACCACTAATCTCTTCCCCATTTCTATAATTTTGTCATCCAAGAAGTATTATAGAAATGGCACCATATAGTATGTAGACTGCATCCCGCTTGTGGTGTGTATAAATAGCTTGTTTCTTTTTTCCTGTATGTTGCTGAGTAGCATTCCCCAGTAGGGATGTGCCACAGTTTGTTTAACCATTCACCAATGTAAGGACATAGGGACTATTTCCAGTTCTTGGCTTTTATGTATAAAGTTTTTATAAACATTTATGTGCAGGGTTTTGGACCAACATAAGCTTTCATTTTTCTGGGATAAATGCCAAGCGATGTAAGGGGGAGGATGCACAGTAGTTGCATGTTTAGTTTTTCTTTTTTCCTTTTTAAATAAACTGTCAATTGTTCTCATTGACTGTAGCATTTGACATTTCTACTGGCAATGTATAAGTGACCCGTTTTCTACAAATCCTTGTCAGCATTGGTATTGTCACTATTTGAAAATTTTTTACTACTATGATAGGTATGTAGCAATAGTTCACCATGGCTTTAATTTGCATTTCCCTAATGGCAAACCTAATGGGTATTACGTAGATGAGCCGGAGGGAAGCATACTCAGAGAGGGAAAACAGGTACTATGCTAAAAGGATCATTTGAAAGGACTAGAGAATGTGGTAATGGTAAATAATGGCAAGAGAAAAAGATATTGTAATTAGAGACTTAAGGAGAATATATAGGAAAGGAAATATAGTCATAGCATACTACTTGACTTTGCGATATCAAAAATGTGCTCATTCACAGTAGTATAAACATTGTTGACAATTAAAAAAATAGAAATATAATTATGATGAGAAGATGAAGGCAGTTTTTGAGAGAGAGTTAAATTATTTTCTGCCATAGTTATAATTGCACTGATAAGGCATACTATTGTTAAATCAAGAAATAGCCAGAGAAGTATATTGACCAAAGTAGAGAGGGAAGTATCAGAACTAGTGAAGTTAAAAGTGGCCGGCTTTGAGAAGAGAGTGGAAAGAATGGAGCAAATGGTTATTGTTTTTTCATGATAAGCCTTTCAAAAAAGTACCCTTCTTTACTTTGGACCCTAAAATGTAGAAAAGTATATATAAAAAGAGACAGACTCTCAGACGGAGTAAATACATTGACTACATGCTCTTTACAAGAGATAATACAGTTCAAATGTCATGGAAAGGATAAAAAATAAAGGGAGAGAAAAGACAGCATGTCAATACAACCAAAATAGAAATTGAGGCAAACAGCATAAAGTGAGACAAATGAAGCAGCTCCCCTCAGAGATCAAAGATCAAAGGGACAAATACTTTAGAACAAAACCAGGGTACTTAAACAGCACACGCATGCTCACACTTTACACTCAATGGACTGCACACATTCTCTGCAAATGTCATATATGGCACATACACGGCTGAGTCAGTGTTTAGCTCTAAATAAGAATTTTTAAGCTCCTAAAAGAATATAGTCCATATTTTTGGATTTTCTTAATATAAAACATATGTAATAAAATTAGAAATTGATAATACAAAGATAGCAAATAAATCTGACCACTTGGAAATTTAACTCCTCTAAAAACCCTTAGATTAAGGTAGAAATGAAATAAATTACAAATTGCCTACAAGTAATTGATGGTTATAGCACCACAGTTTAAACTTTTTGGATATGGACACCACAGTAGTCAGGAGAACATGTATAGTCTTAAACCTGTGAGTGAGAAAAGGAGAAAAATAAGGGAAAAGGTAAATTAAAATTTTAAATACATAAACCAAATGAGAAAAGAAATAGTAAAGCAAAACCATAGAAAGCAGCAGGAAGTGGAATGATAAAACCAAAACTAATAAAATGTAAAATCCATAAGAAAAAATAGATTTTATGAATCAAAAAGTTATTTCTTCAAACGAACCATTTAAAATAGACAAATACTCAATGATTGTAAAAGAAAAGGCACAAATATAAACCTTCGAAAGTATTAGAGGGGCTATCATCACAGAGATTTAAAAATTACATGATGCTACCATGTACAGCCTCAAATCAATTATCGTAATCCAGAGGAAACTAATCATCTTCTGGGAAAATATAGAAAAGCCAAGATATAATGCTACATCTTTTTCTTACTTAAAAGAAGACAAAAGTACTTCTTAGCAAGCCAGAAAGAAAATAAGGCTTCCTTAAATTGATAAAGGGTATCTCCTAGAAATACACAGTAGATGTCATATTTAATGTTAAAATAGGGGATTATTATTATTTTTTTTAATTATAGTTTTTTTTTTTTTTATTGTTGTTGTAGTTTGACTGGGGCTGGGTTTGAACCCGCCACCCTCGGTATACTCACTGAGCCATAGGAGCCGCCCAAAATAGGGGATTATTTTGACAAAAACAGGTAAGAGACAAATATATTGACTCTCACAGCTATCATTCACAATGTAGTAGGAACTAAAATTCACATTGATTCTTGTCAATGAAGTGAGATCAGAAAAAGAAAGAAAACTATTAGGAAAAAAAAAGAGACAAAAAAGTGTCATTCTTAAAGACAATATACAAAACAAAAGGTCTCATGAGATGCAAGACATCTACTGAAAAATGCTATTACTAAGAGATTTTAGTAAAGCAGCCAAGTAAAGTTTTTTTAAAAAATAGTAATGCTCTTTTAGTTTCCTGTAACAGCGAATTAGAGAACACCTTGAAAAAAGAGTTCATGACAGCGTAAAGACAGCAAAATAGGAAGTGTAGAAGATCCATATAAGCAAAATAATTAGTCTGTTCTGAATTTGTAAAATTCAACTTGATTAGGAAGATATGCTCATGGAGGGGAAATCTCCCCGAATATAGGAATATAACGCAAGCCCAATAAAATTTAAAAAATTGAACTTGACAAGCCAATTCTGAAATCCAATTGGAAGAGAAAACGGGTGTGAATAACAAAGACATTTTGTAGGGAGAAACTAGGGTTGTAGCTTCTAATCTATTAGGGAACAAGGTGGGAAGAAAGGTGGGGAAGGGCACAGTCCAGATCTAGGATGGTGCTCATAGGGACTACAGCTACTGCTCATAATAAGAAAGCACCAAAGTGTGACCTTTTCAAGTCCCAATTTAAAAAAAATTAGAAAATAGCTCATCATATGGATAGAAAACAGATTCTATACTGCATCTGTCACAAGATACCTTTATACCACCCTCTACTACCCAACCCTGTAGGGAGGCACCAGTCACTTTTGAAAATGTTTTCTGCCTTGGGCCTGCAGAGAAAAAAAACATAATCTTTGCAAATGAGAGATTCAGGCAGGTTACCTAAAGCAATGAGGAGAAAATGTGGAATGGAGTTCTGGCAATTGTCCAAAGCATCACAGTATCTGGAATAACTCTAGATTTTCTCTGTAAGCCATAAAAATTGATGAGATGAGACCAGAAGATGCAAGCCTCTTTGAATCCCCAAAGAAAACACCTAGAAATAGATAGTAGCTCTCCTAGCCCCATTTTATTGTATTCTAGGGAAATACAGACTTAAAAATGTAGTGGGTCTCACTAAAATCTGTTTCCTGAGTTTGAAGCTGAAACCGATGCCTTTGATCTCCAAGTTGTGATGGTAATTGGCCTGGTGCATGGTCCTCCCGTCTGCAGAAAGCTTATAGAGAGATACTATTAAAAGATTTCTGTATATCAACAAACCTTTAAAGAACAACATGTTGATGAGTTGAGTGTAAGCAAATGAGAAACAGAAGGATTCAGATTTTTCTTTCAAATATACACTAGCTTAAGCATGAAGGGGGTGAACATTCAGTTGTCAAAGAGGCTTGAGGTTTTGCTGAACCCAGAAATTCTGGAGAGTAGCATGAGATGTTTTTGCCAAACCCTACATAGGGCAGGGTTAAGCTTGCCCTCTAACCAATGAGATAATTGCTATTTCATTCTGTGGATGTCTCAATTGTTTCTTCTTCTTTTTATTTTTTTGAAAGAAAACAAAAGAATTAGCCTTGACTTGGGGTGATCTGGCTAATATTTCCATAATGAAATAATTATGCCAAGCCCTGAATTAAAAACTGTCCTGCTGTCTCTGTGGGTACAGTAGGCTTCCAGCTGTTTTAAATAACCCTTGAGAGTGGTCAGGTTAAGGACTCAATTTATGACCTTCTAAATTAACACAAGGAAACCTACCCTGTAACACAACAGACAATTCTATTTATAATGCTTAATTAATCCCCTCCAGTCGCTAACAGAACCCACTTGTGACCTTTCATTTCCACCTCATCCAAATGCAAGTCTCCTGAGATGAGAAGTGTTAATATGTGAAGGCTGATAGAATTTGCTGGCATTATGGTCAAGCATCAAAGAGCTAAAAGTCTGGATATATTAGCTCCTGATGGCTCACTCATCACAAGTAAGAAGCAAATGTCAAGTTGGGCAGCCTCAATGAAACCCTTCATCAAAACCCTGAGCCGGAAAGAGGAAGGAAGATAAGAAAACATCTATGTTTAACCTTGCCTGCAAACATTTGCTCTGAATTTTTCTATGTTTGCTGATGAGACAACCATGAGAAAGTATCAGAATTGTTTCAAAGGATGGCTATGAGGGGCCATCCTGGGTGGCTTCATATATCTTCCCTTGTAAGTACCCTATCACTGTCTTCTCTTAGATTGATGCAGAAAATTCAAGGATAACCAACTCACTTCTGTCTTACCTAATGTATTACAGAGAGGAGTGATTTGGAAAATTCCAAGTACTCCAGGAAGTACAAGCCCAAGGTGTGGGCAGAGTAATTTTCAGAGATATATGAGGTTCTCCTGGGGATGGGCCCTGGGAAGGAGAAAGGAATGTATGTGTGCTAATTTGACATTTTTGAAGGCAGAGAGAGCCCTGGTAATCTGAACACTTAGAAAGTCTTCCTTGTAGCCTGGCACCTTAGAATATGTGTGGAGAGTTTTATTAGGTTCTGGGGCTATTCAAGGTATTTCTTATATATATAGCTTTGTATTTTCCCCACATTCAAGGGTCAACATATGTGGGTCATTAAGAAAGTTTTGAGATACACAAAAATCAAGAAATGTAAAATCTGCATAGATGGAAACAAATGAACCCCTCCCCTCAACACTGATAAGATGAGCAGGTTGAAACTTGCACCGGTGAATCAGAAAGGATGCTGTTGACTGTGTTTCTTGGAAGTCAGGAAGTGGACCATAACACAGTCTGTCTCAAAATATTTGTAGTGACTTATATATCATAATGAATCTGGATCTGTAGGGAGCATTAGGCAAATTCCTTTTTCATTGCTTCTTTTTTTCATCTGCAAAGGTGCAATCATAAAAGTACCCACCTCATGAGATTGTTGTGAGGACTGAATAGAGTTAATAGGCCTAACCAATTTATTTTTTTTTAAATTTTATTAAATCATAATTGTGTACATTAGTGCAATCATGGGGCACAATGTGCTGACTTCATATACAATCTGAAATATTTTCATCGAACTGTTAAACATAGCCTTCATGGCATTTT
>CAUYRH010180940.1:0-10538 GCA_963574655.1 Perodicticus potto | reverse complement strand
GGCGCCTGTGGCTCAGCGAGTAGGGCGCCGGCCCCATATACCGAGGGCTGCAGGTTCAAACCTGGCCCCAGCCGAACTGCATCAAGAATTAGCCGGGCGCTGTGGCGGGCGCCTTTAGTCCCAGCTACTTGGGAGGCTGAGGCAACAGAATTGCCTAAGCCCAGGAGTTGGAGGTTGCTGTGAGCTGTGACTCCACAGCACTCTACCAAGGGCGATAGAGTGAGACTCTGTCTCTACAAAAAAAAAAAAAAATTGACATAAAAGGTAAGAGGGAGACCCTTGTCTCTAAAAATTAGCTGGGTCTTGTGGCTGGTGCCTATAGTCCTAACTTCTTGGGAGGCTAAGGCAAGAGGAACTCTTAAGCCCAAAAGTTTGAGGTTGCTGTGAGCTATGACACCATGGCAATCTGCTGGGGCAAGAAAGTCAGACTCTGCCTCAAAAAAAAAAAAAAAAAAAAATGGGGCGGTGCCTCTGGCTCAGTGAGTAGGGCGCTGACCCCATATATCAAGGGTGGTGGGTTCAAACCCAGCCCTGGCTGAACTGCAACAAAAAAATAGCCAGACGTTGTGGCGGGCGCCTGTAGTCCTAGTTACTCGGGAGACTGAGACAAGAGAATGACCTAAGCCCAGAAGCTAGAGGTTGCTGTGAGCCATGAAGCCATGGCACTCTACCAAGGGTGACAAAGCAAGACTCTGTCTCTAAAAAAAAAAAAATTTGACATAAAAAGGGAGGTGGGAGGATGATTGGCAGATTCCCACCTAATGTGCACCGTTTGAGGATATTTAGCACACCCCCTGGGTGAAGGGCTCAACTACGACTTGAACTTTACCTTAAAAATGAAAACAGGGCGGTGCCTGTGGCTCAGTGGGTAGGACGCTAGCCCCATATAACGAGAGTGGTGAGTTCGAACCTGACCCCAGACAAACTGCAACAAAAAAAATAGCCAGGACTAAGCACCTATGGCTCAAGCGGCTAAGGCGCCAGCCACATACACCTAAGCTGGCAAGTTCAAATCCAGCCTTGGCCTGCCAAACAACAGTGACAGCTGTAACTAAAAAATAGCCGGGCATTGTGACAGGAGCCTGTAGTCCCAGCTACTTGAGAGGTGGAGGCAGGAGAATCGCATGAGCCCAGGAGTTGGAGGTTGCTGTGAGCTGTGATGCCATGGCACTCTACCAAGGGCGATAAAGTGAGACTCTGCCTCTAAACAAAAAAAGAAAGAAAGAAATGAAAACAATGTAACCTAAACATTTGTACCCTCATATTAATTTGAAATTTAAAAAAAATTATTATGGCTCAGCACCCATAGTACAGTGGTTACAGCACCAGCCACATACACCAAGACTGGCGGGTTCAAACCTGGCCTGGGCCAGCTAAACAATAATGACAACTGCAACAAAAAAATAGCCAGGCATTGTGGTGGCACCTGTAATCCCAGCTACTTGGGAGGCTGAGGCAAGAGAATCGCTTAAGCCCCAGAGCTGGAGGTTGCTGTGAGCTGTGACGCCAGGACACTCTACCAAGGGCAACATAATAAGATTGTCTCAAAAAAAAAAAAAAAAAAAAGACAAAAACAACATCCTATTATACTATCTTGACAAATACTTCTCCACAGTGACAAGATTAAAGGTATACATGTAAAGCCATGATATTTTTATATGGTTGTAAGTCAGTAAAATATCAAAGACTACTGGAATCAGTAATGTTTGTGGTTGACTATTCTGTGAGTTTGGATGATTAACAACAAAAAAAAGACGTACATATTTTATTGCCTTTATTTTACAAAATCACAAATTATATAATACAATAGGGCGGCGCCTGTGGCTCAGTGGGTTAGGGCACTGGCCCCATATACCAAGGATGGCAGTTTTGAACCTGGCCCCGGTCAAACTGCAACAAAAAATAGCCGAGCATTGGGGCCGGCACCTGTAATCCCAGCTACTTGGGAGGCTGAGGCAAGAGAATCGCTTAAGCCCAAGAGTTTGAGGTTGCTGTAAGCTATGTAATGCCACAGCACTCTACCAAGGACGACATAGTGACTCTGTCTCTAAATAAATGAATGAATAAAATAAATAAAATAAAAGGCAGTGGTTTCAGGGGCTAGGGGGAGGGAAAAATGGGGAATTAATGTTACAGAGTTTCAGTTTTGCCAGATGAAAAGAGTTCTGGAGATAGATGGTGGAGATAGTTACATAACAGGAGTGTATTTAATACCAATGAATGTTACATTTAAAACCATTAAGATTGGGGGGCACCTGTGGCTCAGTGAGTAGGGCGCTGGCCTCATATACCAAGAGTGGCGGGTTTGAACCCAGCCCCTGCCCAAATGCAACAACAAAAAAAATAGCCGTGCATTGTGGCAGGCACCTGTAGTCCCAGCTACTTGGGAGGCTGAGGCAAGAGAATCACCTAAGCCCAAGAGCCGGAGGTTGCTACGAGCTGTAACGCCATAGCACTCTACCGAGGGTGACAAAATGAGACTCTGTCCCTAAAAAAAAAAAAGTTAAGATTTTAGGTCAGGCATGGTGGCTTATGCCTGTAATCCTGGCACTTTAGGAGGCCAAGTCAGGTGGATGGCTTGAACTCAAGAATTTGAGACTAGCCAGCAGAAGAGCTAGCCCCCATCTCTAAAAAATAGCTAGGTGTTGTGGTGGGTGCCTGTAGTCCCAGTCACCTGGGAGGCTGAGACAAGAGGATCTCTTAAACCCAAGAGTTCGAGGTTGCTGTGAGCTATGATGCCATGGCACTCTATCAAGGGCGACAAACTGAGACTCTGTTTCAAAAAAAAAGGCTGAATTTTATGTTATATGTATCTTACTACAATAAAAAATCTTTAAATTAAATGGCAAATATAATCAACCAAAAATTGATATAAAATATAAATACAGTAAATGGGCAAATCTCAATAAACGTTAAAATCTGTAGACACTCATGCACCTGCCACCTAGATCAAGATATAGAATATCCTCAGTAATTCCAGGAAGCCACCTTGTGCCCCTTCTAGTTGATATGCACAAAGGTTACCAATATTTTTATTACTATCACGAAGGATTCCTTTTGCTTGTTGGATGTTGACAACTTTTCAGAAATTTTGTTTAGGGTCAGCCTCATATTTTGTAAGCAGATAATGTTCTAGGGGAGGGAGCAGGGCAGCTGAAGTTCAGACTGTGGAGTAACAGGTCCTGGGCCTAATTTTCCTGGATGGTGTGCTTGCTCTGTCTCTAAGGATTGCCATGATCAGTTTTTTTTTTAGAGACAGAGTCTCACTTTATTGCCCTTGGTAGAGTGCCGTGGCGTCACACAGCTCACAGCAACCTCCAACTCCCAGGCTTAGGTGATTCTCTTGCCTCAGCCTTCCGAGTAGCTGAGACTACAGGTGCCCGCCACAGTGCCCAGCTATTTTTTGTTTTGCAGTTCAGCCAGGGCTGGGCTTGACCTGCCACCCTCGGTATATGGGGCTGGCACCCTACTTGCTGAGCCACAGGTGCCGCCCTGCCATGACCAGTTTTACCAACTGAACTTTAATCCTCCTCTCCTCACATCCCCTTGGGGTTGTGGTAATGAGTGGGAGCATTTATTGGGGGAAGTGGAAAATGGGATTTTCCAGGGCTCTAGAAGCCTTCCAGGGGTCTAGAGCTTAGTCACCAGGGATAGGCGGGGCTAGAATCTGGGAGGCTCAAGAGCCTGCCTAGCTGTGTTTGAGCAACTGACCTGGCAACGGGGTGGGCCAACAAACAGCCTGGCTTCCTGAATCCACTTCTGCTGTCTATATCTTCAGGCCACCATGGTGCTGCTCAGATTCCTGGCGCTCCTTTTTGCTCTGGTTGTTTCTGGTGAGGAGCTGGTGGGTGGGCAAACCCTAGTTTTCTCTTGGTAGTCCTGACCCTTCTCAGATAAGCTACCATGAAGGGCAAGGATTGGGGGAGAGGCAGGAAAGCATAAGGTCTGAACCCCAACTCTTATTCTTCATCTTGGGGGCTTCCTGGACTAAGTTCTCATTCCCCATTTGTGAAATGTTAGATGTAGGGGACAAGGAAAGGTCTTGGCTGCTTGGCCTCAAGATGTGGTCAGGCCCTATAGCAGAAGGGCAGGACTATGCTGGTATGTATGGTTCCATGAGCATGGGGGGCCTCCAGCCTAAATCACTTGCTCCTCACAGACCTCCACAGCCTGCCCTGGTTTATAAATGTCTCCGAGAGCAAAGGCCCGGGCACCATCCTTCAGTCTTTCTCCTTCAATTGCTCCTTCCACATGCCCACCCTGGAGTTGCTCAATGTGCAGCCACCTACCACCTTCTTCAACCCACCCAGCTTGGCCAGGTGGCAAGGGATCTATGTGGGCCAGGTAGAGTCATGAATAAAGCTGGAGACTGTGGGGCACAAGGGCAGGACAGACCTGAAATTTCCAAAGCCCCACATGGCACTGCCCACCTACCACAGGTAACCTTGAGCAGCTCAGCTCGGCTGGATGCCCTGATGGTGAACCACTATGAGCTTCAGCTTCGGTTCACCTGTGGCAACCATGTGATGGAGGGACCACTCTTTGTGGATGTGCAGCGGGACCCTGGTCATATCCAGTGTGCTAGTCAATTTTCCAGCCCAGGTGAGGCCAGGGGCAGTAGGGAGGGTGTGGGAAGGCATGGCCTAAACAGACCCTCCTTGACTTCCTCTCTGGCTAGCTGGGGAAATGATTCAGGTGCCAGAGACAGTCACACCTGGGGCCCGGCTATACACTCTGCTGCTTCCAGGCCTAGAATTCCAGGGAGCCCAGGTAAGCCCAGCACATGGGACAGAGGATGACAGGACAAGGGCAGGTCATTGAAGACACTAATGTATCTGGCCAGGTACAGCCTGCAGAGGAACCCTGCCACAGAGGCAAAGCTAAGCCTCTGCATGATGTATGTTTTGTTTGTTTGTTTGTTTGTTTGATTTTTGAGACAGAACCTTAAGCTGTCACCCTGGATAGAATGCCGTGGCATCACAGCTCACAGCAACCTCCAATTCCTGGGCTCAAGCGAGTCTCCTACCTCTGCCTCCCAAGTAGCTGAGACTACAGGCAGCCGCCACAACGCCCGGCCATTTTTTTTTTGGTTGCAGCCGTCACTGTTGTTTGGCAGGCGCGGGCTGGATTCGAACCCACCAGCTCAGGTGTACGTGGCTGGCGCCTTAGTCCATTAAGCCACAGGCGCAGAGCCATGATGTATGTTTTTAGAGACAGCTGCTGAGGGCTGTTCACCCCACAGTGACCATGGCTGTTCCTACGGGGACATCTCAGGGGATGCGTTCTTTCCAATTTGCCTATGTGTTCTGAGTTTTCCGTGACAATTCTATATCAGTTTTATAATAAAAATATGTAGTTAAAAAGCAAAGTAATTGATTTAAAAGCAGAAAGGATTGAGGATCAGGACCAGGGCTCAGGGAGGCGGCCAGGGAGTCCAGGCTGCAGTAACCGTCAGCGGCAAAGCATGGGAGAAATGGGTGTGGGAGGTGCCGTCTAGATTGCTGAAGATGTTTATAGGGGAGCTCAAGGCACTGGGAGCTGAACAGGATCCCAAGCATCTTTGTTCTGTCAGATGAGCATTATCAGTGTCCAGGACCCTCCATACTTCCCCGGACCTTTCTCCATCAATGAGCAAGGTTGGCTGCAGGCACCATCCCAAGGTCTCAAAGGGCAAGCTGAAAAGGTGAGTGTGACCTGGGACCTGAGGGTATCCATGGATTGTGTAGAGCCACTGCCTTCTGGAAATTTGTTTGTTCTTGGTCTTCTTGGCCTCCTCGACTAATGCTGCCTCTCCCAGTCCTGCATTTGCTGCACCATACTGGCTACCCTCCCACCTTGGTCTCATTCTGTGCTGAGCTATGGAGTTCCAGAAAGAGGAGTTCCTGGCTGTGAGAGTTCACAGTCCCGCTGATAGAAAGGAGAGTGTTTAGGGCAATTACACATTAAGAAAAACTTCTGGGTAGGCGGCGCCTGTGGCTCAAAGGAGTAGGACGCTGGCTTCATATACCGGAGGTGGTGGGTTCAAACTTGGCCCCAGCCGAAAACTGCAAAAAAAAGAAAAGAAAAGAAAAACTTCTGGGTGCCTGTAGCTGAGTGGGTAGGGCGCCGGCCACATACACCCAGGCTGGTGAGTTTGAACCTGGCCCAGGCCAGCTAAAAAAAAAAAAAAAAAAAGATGACAACTGCAACCAAAAAATAGCCAGGCATTGTGGTGGGCACCTGTAGTCCCAGCTACTTGGGAGGCAAGAGAATCACTTAAACCAAGAGTTTGAGGTTGCTGTGAGCTGTGATGCCACCGCACTCTACCCAGGGCAATAGCTTAAGACTCTGTCTCAAAAAAAAAGAGAAAAAGAAAAAGAAAAAAGAAAAAACTTCTGGATAAAATGGTCAGTGCAGTCTGGAGAAGATCAGACAAGTTCCCACTTTAAAATTTTCACCTTTCAGTGATTGGCTATTAGGTGGTAATTCAATTATGAATGACTCTGATATTATTCTTTCTTGAGCTGTTTGCATCCTAATAGAAGAATTTATGGCCCAAAGGTTAAGGGTTCAAAGAAAAACTTGTCAGCAGAATTACAGATCATGGGAAGAGTGAAGGTTGGGGCTCTTTGTGGAGGTCCTGAGGGAGACTACCCTTTGAGGGCAGGACTGGGCATGGACAAAGAGGTGGACACACACTGTGGTTCCTTCTTTGTTCTCTGTGCATCACAGGTCTTCCAGTTGCAGATCTCAGTGTCTTATGGACAAGGCCAAAACTGCCAGGGGATGGTGATGGTGAAGGTTTTGCCTGCTCCATCTCACCAAGTCTCCTTCCTGTAAGGCTCCCTACCCTGGGCACAGTGAGGTATTTGGGGCCTAGCCCTGGGGAATCAGGGTGCTGACTGCTAGAGCATCATCCTAACTTGTGTAGGAAGGGAACCCAGGGAAGGCCCTGTGAACTCCACCAGGGAAAGCAGGAGATGATAGGAGCCAGTATCCCTTTTTTGGTTCAGGGAGCAGGCCCTGAATATCACCATCCCTGACAACCTGGTCCCTGGGAGCGAGGTGATTCAGGTCCAGGCCCAGGGCTTTGACTTGCGCTACGAAATCCTCTCCCCGATGCCAAGCCCACTCTTCTCCATCGGACATGGTGAGGGGTATTGGGGGAGGTGAGGGCACAAGAAGCCTGTGGCTGGTCCAGAGGTGCCCCATACCACCTCTTTGCCTTTCTGTTTTGGGACCTGGCCTTGGAGGAAAGTGGACTCTCCTCCACCAGAGGATCTGGTCCTGGGGCCAGGGAGGATGAGCTGAAAGCAGGGAAAACTCTGCATCCCTTACCGTCCCACTCTGTCCAGCAAATGGCATGGTCCGGACCACCTCGCCACTGGATTTGACTCATGCCTCAGGTGTAGTAGTCACCAGGCTGCAGGTGAAGGCCTTTGAGTGGCTCCAGCCATGGGCCAGTGCCAAGCTCAACCTTACGGTGAACATGCAGTCTGTCAACCACTGGCCCCCGCGCTGCCTCCCAGCGCTCCTGAAGTAAGTACAGAAGAGTCTTATCTGAGATGCTGGGGCAAGAGCCATAGCTCACCGCTGGACCAGACTCCCAATTTGTCCCCTGCCTTCCACTCCCAGGTCTCAAATCCCTGAGACTGTGCCTGTGGGCACTGTGCTGAATACCCTCAGTTGCACTGATCCAGACTCTGCTGGTGCCACCCTTGCCTACCAGCTATTGTTTCATAGCCATCCCAACCCTGACAGCTTCTACCTTCGTGACAAAGTCCTTGAGGTGCCCAGTCTCTGTTCCCAGACCCATTTATAGGGTATTTGTAGTATTTGTAGGACAGGATGGGTGGGCTAAGGCTTTGTGGCAGCTAAGATTATGGGGTAGGGATGGGTATTGAAGCAACCTGCTTTGCAGTCTAGGAAACAGGATCAAGGTGGTTTGTCTGGCCAGAGGTAGCCCACTGTGGCTCAAGGCTCTCCCAGGTCCTAGAGGGGCCTCACTCTTTGTTTTCTCTGGCCAGGTGAATGACACATTGGACTGTGATACTCCTGAAGCCTGCTTCCAGCATGCAGCCTCCATCCTGGTGCTTGATGGTGGTCAGCCCCAGATGACCAGTGAGTGACTATACTGAAGCCTGAATTTTCAGGACAGGACTGTTCTGTCCCCCCATTTCTCTCCACAGGACGGGTCATCTCTCCATTGTCAGAATCCAGTAGCGTAGTGCTGTCTCCATTTTAATCCCCCAGGTGTTTCTCTTAGACCACCAGCAGGGAAGGGTTACTACCTCCCCACCTTCTTCCTCCTTAGACCTCTCCATGGCAGAGCCATGTCTCCCTTCCCCAGACTCCCAGGTCAGGGCTAGGTACCCCAGGCCAGTTCTTTGACTGCCAAATGGCCCCCAGCTGAAGTGCCAGTACTGGTAATGGTGACACCCGTCAATGAGTTCTCCCCAGCCTGTGCCCCACGCACGTTCCGGGTTCGGGAAGATGCACAGCCCCACACTGTAGGCTCTGTGGTGGGCACGGATATGGATTACCCACATGACAGCATTGAGTACTACACCTCTGGCTGGCCTGACATTTTTGCTGTGGACCGTCTCAGTGGTACTTTTACCTCAGGGCTGGGATGGATGGGTAGAGCCAAAGTTGGCTCTGCAGGCTAAGATGGTGGCCACCCCTTCTAGGGGAGGTTCATCTCCTGGGACCTTTGGACTATGAGCAGCAGAGGATGTACAGGCTCACTGTCCTGCTGATTGACCATGGACAAGACTGGGACCCCACCTATCACCGCTCAGGCTCCTGTACCATTACCATTGAGGTTGAGGTAATTGAGCCCCAAGGCCTTGGAAATATGTGGAACAAAGTATTATTCACCTTTCTCCCCTCTTGCATTCTGCTTTTCCCTGCTGTGCCTCAGTTTTTTCCATTAGTTGGCTGGAGGGGAGTGGGGCCTGTTGCCTCATCCCTTGGCTTTGGCTGAGGTGGGAGGAAGTTGAGGGGCTGGCTTAGAAGTTTGGGGAGGTGGTTGCACCCACTCCTAATTTGGTTGCCTTTCTGCAGGATGTGAATGACTATGCCCCCGAGTGTGATCCCTCATTTCAGGAACTCACCATCTATACTCCTCTGGGCCATAGTGTGGAAGTGACCAAGGTGTCATGCTGGATCCCTCAGGAGCCACAGCGCCTGGCCTTCTCCTATAACATTGTGGGAGGTGGGGGCTGTGGGAACCAAGGGGAACACTGGGTTATGGGTGAGTGGCAGGCCAAGGCCAGCAGTGGTACCCACCTTCTGCCACTCTGCTTTCAGGGAATAGCCAGAGCCGATTCAGCCTGCAAGGAGCCTTCCTGGTGTACTATGACCCTGTGTTGGGGTCCCATGGGCCAGAGCAGCCCCATACCTATGAGCTATTGATTCGTGTGGCCGATGCAGGGCCCTCCATCTCCCACCTCAGCACCACAGCCACCATCATTGGGCATCTAATTCCCTGGAAGGCTAGCACGGTGGCCACCAGTACCCACAGAGCCACAGTGAGGGGGCTCCTCGGGCCCTAGGGGGTGGGAAGAGAGGAACTTAGACAGTGAGGAGATACAGTTTTTTAGGAGGAATGATGGGGGGAGGCATTTCAAAGGAAACTGTTGAATCCAAAGACTCTAGCAATACAGAAGAGCAAATCTGGGGTGTGTGGTAGCCCAGCCCATGGAAGGGTTTGAAGGCAGATGGTCCAGGAATTTTGGCAGGGCAGTCATAGGGCCTGTGGCTTTCATTTCAGGTGTCCGCGATGATACCTCTGCTTATGATAGACACAGAAGTTTTCTGGCAGCCAGAGCCCTGGTTTGTGGTGGTACTGACAACAACTGGTGCCCTTCTCCTCTTGGCTCTGGGCTGGCTCCTCCGCAAACTCCTCCATGGGTAGGATTTCTATTCCTGTGTTCTTTGCCTGTCTCCAGACCACTTATGGACCCTAGCAATGATAAGTGGTTTCACCCAGGATTTGAGATAATGCCCAAGTTGATGGCCAACTGACATTAAGGAGGGCTGCTCTCCCTCCTGAGGTCTTCAGATTAGAGTCAGAGAGACACTGGGAGGAAGGGATCTTCATCATTGGCAGATCTCAATCTTGGAATGGGATGGATGTGGGTAAGTTCAGGGCTTAAAACACTTAGTCTGTCATACTTTGAGCATTTACCCCTATTCCTGACCCCTGTCCTCTACTGGAAACCTGACTTGCTCCTATAGACTCTGAGATCCTTGGAAAGATAGGACTGAGCCCAAGGGACAGAGGTATAACAGTATGGATATTGGCTCGGCACCTGTGGCTCAACGGGCTAAGGCGCCAGCCACGTACACCTGAGCTGGCGGGTTCAAATCCAGCCCGGGCCCGCCAAACAACAATGACAGCTGCAACCAAAAACTGGCCGGGCGTTGTGGCGGGTGCCTGTAGTCCCAGCTACTTGGGAGGCGGAGGCAAGAGACTCGCTTGAGCCCAGGAATTGGAGGTTGCTGTGAGCTGTGATGCCACGGCACTCTATCCAGGGTGACAGCTTGAGGCTCTG